>VZRI01012535.1:0-50602 GCA_013397515.1 Upupa epops | reverse complement strand
TAGATGGTCTTTTGAGGTCCCTTCCAATCCCTATTGATTCTATTATTCTATAAATCCCATTTTCCACAAGAAGCAGCCACTTTTAAGGTAATCTCTGAATACTCTCTGCTTTCATAGCACAGCAGAAATCTGTAACTGAACCAGCAAATTCTTCTCAATTTTAATCACAGCAGTACTATCATTTTACCATTATTCTGTATTTATTTACACATAATACCATTTTCTCTTCTCTTTGCTTCCTGCAGTAGCATCATATGGCAACTCCTTTTGGCACCCATCTAGTAACTGCACACCAATGTTACATACATTACATCTGGTTAAGCAAGGGTACAAACGAAGTTCCACACCAAGTCTTCTACCATCCATAAAAGAAAAGTGAAAGTGAGTCTACTATCCACACCAAAGTAAGAAGAGTCACAAAACAGCCTTGTTTAAATAGACTTTACTACCTTTCATAAAAGAATATAACTCATGCATGGAAGGAAACTACTGATGCACAGGTTTAATCAGAGATGATAATCTGAACTCCTGTAGTATCAAGGAACAATAGAATGAAAAAGACAATAAATTAGAAAAACAGGATGAAAGTAGCATTTTGTTCTACAAATGGTGTTTACATGGGATTCAATGACTTTTGCATCATCATAGTTTACCTGCTGTCATTTTGCAGATCTACTTTGAAAGTACTACTTCCTTTTTGTATGCAATGGGGAAGGAAAAAAATCTAAAACCAATTTAAATTCACACACATATTTAATGTATTTATGTTGTGCTAGTACTCATTCGTACTAATTCGTAAAAGCAAAATAATATAAATAAATAAATAAACGATGGCATTCAATTCCTTCTGCTACTTCATCCAACTGTTAAGATTACACAATCACTGAATGACTGAAGTTGAAACGGATTTCTCGATACCATCTGGTCCAACATCTCTGTTCAAGAAGGGTCATCTAGAAAAGATTGTCCAGATCCACTAACTATAGACCAGATTTTTCTCATGCAGTAGCTGTCTCTTGAATGACGAGCAAATGGACACCTACTTAAATCTCCTAAAAAGTAGGATATAACCTGACAAAACTGAAACAAAGTCTAGTAATTATTTTATTCTGTCCACCAGAAAGAGAAACATGTCTTCAGTGGGAAAACACAGCTAACACTGTTTTCACTAATTTTTATTTCTTCTTGTTTTCATACAAATAGTTCTTTTCCTAGGGGAAGATATTTTGTATCGGGACGGGGAGGGAGGGAAATTTTGGGGTTTTTTTTGGAGAGTGGAGGAGGGAGAAGAAATGTTGGTGTGTTCATTTTTTGTAAAAAACAATACAGAATTTTTCTCACTACCACTGGTTCCATTATGTAGGTCAATCTCTTCTCTAGGAGAGTAAATGTTTTTTATGGTCACAGCACTATGCTCCGGGTGACCTCCTACTCTGCTGAAGAGATGATATCCAGAAAGATAGCTGGCACTTCCAAGTGTTTACAATGAAGGTTTCTGATCACTTGCAGTAGGTATGAAGATGGACAGACGTAACATGGGACAGACATACTATGGGTTCTGTCCCATAGATACTGACAGCCTAATGTATCCAAATTAAAACTATTGATTAATTCCCTCAGCTGAAACAAATTTAGTATGCAAACTACACAAGCACTCTGCTGACTGTCAAACTCATGACAATAAGTACATTAATCTAGTGTCAAACTTCAGGAAATTGAATTAAAAAAAGAAAAAGCTACCAGGCAGAATTATTACAGAAAGCATTATTTGGTCTTCAAGTTATCGCACTTCTCTTCCACACTGACAGTAGTCAATTCTGTATTAAACTTTTATATTTATCTTTTTTTTATTGTGAAATGAAGACTGAACTGTAAAGTCTATATTAAAAAAACATAAACATGAGTATTTATTCTGATATTATGCCTTATGACTTATAAAAGAATTACTCTAATCTTCTGTATTATCTTTTGCATATGAAAAGTCTGTGGAAATTACTTGTTAAGCCCATACAACTTACTCAGCTTTATTGCTGACGTGCACTTTTTTTATGATGGCTATGTACAGAGCCACATTGTACTTCTGTGTATTTCAGTCATACTACAATGTTTCATGTAAGAACAGGCTGTGAAGTTTTTATACTGCCTACACAAACAGACACAAAATAACTTGCTAGCTATCATTTGCTATTTGAGTTCTGGGTTGTTGGAACTCATGAGTTTGTTACCAGCACAGATTACATGTGTATTGTTGTAAACTGCCTGTTACTTCTAAGAAAAAAATTGGTTAAAAAAAATCAAAAAACAAATCCTCCCACCCCACCCCCCCAAAATAATAAAAGCCACACAGAAAAGCAGAAATCCATCTAGAAGTATTTTCAAAAACCAACCTGCAGTATGCCCTTATGTTCTGTACTTTACAAAATACTGCTCTTAAAACCTGCTGTGCTTAAAACCTCATAATGCAGACAATAAGTGTGGGATTCACACTCACTATGCTTTGATATCAAGAGCATTTTGGACATCTGCAATTCCTGCACTGAAAGGAAGAACACACAAGAAACCAGAGTGTCAGACAGATACCTCAGGGCACAAGACTCCACATTTAGGGAACCAAATGTCATATGCTGTCTTTCCTTGCAAGAATAACCTTCTAGGAACTGTCTTTAGAAAGAGGTCAGCTGCTGATTCAAGATACAACTCAAAAACAATTGAGTCCTTGTGCTACTGTGTGCCTCTGTTTTAATGAAACGTGCCTGGAGATCAGAATTCAGAACTGTCCTACTGGTTTACAGGGCACACAGAGAGAAGCTAGAATTTCAACCTGCGTATGTTTCAATGCATGTGTAGTAGCACTCTTAGTATGACTCCTCCAAAAAGGTGTCAGCAGAAAACAACTTAAAAAATGTAAAGTATCTACCCATAATTGATCTTTCAAAAGAGGACAGTAACTTTTTCCAGGGTTTCCACCACAAGAGAAATTCAAAGTCATTGTGTAAGACAACTTTATCACAAAAATGTCATCCACCTAGCAATTCACTCATTCATATATGCTAGAAGAAGCAACTTTGCAGTTGTTTTTATTTTTCTTTCCATTTAAAAGATACTTTGGTTCACTGAAATTTTAGCTTTGAGACAAGATACCTGAGAACAGCCTGATGACTTTAGAGGTAAGGCTATTTTTCTAAATCCTGCAGCGTACAGTGAAAATGCTACACACAGAATGTTCAAAGCTATGAACATTTACAACATTTTTAATTGTTTAACATTCACCTACTTTCTACAAGACCTACTTCTATTCCAGCTCTGCTGGAAGAAGTACCATCTGCTGACTGACCCTTCACAAGAAAAAAAAGCGATGAGAGATCTTTTCCACCGAAAATTTCCCAGTACAAACAAAGGAAAAAGGAGACTTAATGACAGAAGAGGAAAACTGCACTTTCATTATGTTCTTGGTAAATGCAAACCTTCAGCAAAACTGTCATGGAAATTCATTTGAAGCAGTGAAACAGAAACAACATAAGTTAATCTAAACAAAATGAAAAACCATGCCACAGCAAAAGACAATAAAAGCAGTGAGCCCCTAGGATACCAGCATTATCAAGAAAAAAATTTACATGTATGTTAAGATGCTCGACTACTCAATGTTATGCTTCATACAATCCAGATGAAATAGTGATTCAAGCTGAGGGATTTTTCCAAACAGGTAAGTTTCATTGTCCCAAAACAAGTATGAGCTAAGAAAGCCACCAAACATTAACACACTTTTATTCTGTGCTGAAATACAGATATGGGAACCAACCCACCCCCCACACCCCCAAACCAAGCCTCTGAATCATGATCACACTATGCTACTATCAATAGAACATTTTAAGAACACTAGAAAATACTGTCAGTATTTCCTTATAGGTAAGTTAGAAATGAATACAACTAAAAGTACTTCATACTGTGAAGTAAAAAAAACCCACTCATGTTTGCAACACTAGAAACTGTATCCAAATAATTTCCATTTCCTTTGCCCAGCATGAAAAGCCAAGTACATTCTGCTTCTGTGTAATTTACTACATAGAAACGTTATTCTACATTGTTCATTCCTCATTTTGGTTTTCTCTTTTATCATGTATTAGAAAATGACTCACCAGGAAGATACTCTGATTTAGTTCTATTTTTTATTACAAAGACTTTGGGGGACAGTCAGTAGATGCAGTGAACAGAGGACAGTAAAATGTACCATGTCACTTGAAAGAATTTGAAAATAAAGGACACATCGAAGATGCAACTGGTGAAGTCATCAAAATTTGCTAGCATTCCATATGCTGAAATACTGCTTATGATACAGACACCAGACCTTTCCTTGTTCTGTACAGAAAAATCATAGAGCTAGCAGTTCTGTAAGATAAATATTCCTAAACAGGGGAAAGTGGAGGATCTACTAACCTTTGGAAAATACTGGCTTTGGCAAGAACCAAACATGATTTTTTTCTGTTCTATTCTTGTGGGTTTTTTATTAACAAAAAAATGCATTTTCCCACTTTTTTTTTTAACCAGAAAAACCAAAACCCCTTAGAATTTAATTTCAATAATCTCTTTTAACATTAAGGACACGTAGGATGATTACTGATATCAGAACTGCACCCCAAAACAGTGTTTATTCCCTCTAAATTCACAGACACTATCATTCTCAACCACTATGAAAAAGGCTTATGTTTTCAACTACGTTTTCTTAGCCGACTAAGTACAGGCCACAAGCTGTATTCTGACAATAAAGCTTCAAGTAGAAAAAAGTACTGAGCAAACATAAATCCATGGACCCTCATATGATGCACCTGTGTGTGCTAACGGAGATAGCAGAAGTCATTGTTAAGCCACTCTGCATCATCTTTTCTTAGCAAAGAAATGGAGATCAGAAGAGGTGTCTAGAGACTGGAGATTAGCAAATGTCACTCCAATCTTCAAAAATGGTAAGAAGAAGGACCCAGGTAACTCTAGACCAGTCAGCCTCACCTCCATCCCAGGAAAGGTGATGGAACAATTTGTCCTGGATGCTGTCCCTAGGCACATCAGGGACAAGAGGGTCATTAGGGACAGTCAGTGTGGCTTCACCAAGGGGAAGTCATGCTTGACCAACCTGATAGCCTTTTATGAAGGCATAACAAGGTGGGTAGATGATGATAGAGTGGTGGATGTAGTCTATCTTGACTTCAGGCAGGCATTTGACACAGTCTCACATAGCATCCTCACTGCCAAACTGAGGCACTGTGGACTGGATGATTGGGTAGTGAGGTGGATTGTGAACTGGCTGCAGGATAGAAGCCAGAGAGTTGATGGGACAGAATCTAGCTGGAGGCCTGTAGCTAGTGGAGTCCCCCAAGGATCGGTACTGGGACCAGTCCTCTTCAATCTATTCACTAATTACTTTGATTAGGTTGCACTACCAGCAAGTTTGCTGATGACAGAAAGCCGGCTGGTGTCGCCAACACCCCAGCAGACTGTGCTGCCATTCAGCAAGACCTGGACAGGCTGGAGAGCTGGGCAGAGAGAGATTTAATGAGGTACAACAACGGTAAGCGTAGAGTCTTGCATCAGGTCAAGAACAACCCCAGGTGCCACTATAGATTGAGGATTGACCTGTTGGAGAGCAGTGTAGGAGAAAGGGACATTTAGGTCCCAGTGGACAGCAGAATGACTATGGGCCAGCAAGGTGCTCCTGTGGCCAAGAGGGCCAACGGCATCCTGGGGAGGATCAGAACAACGGTGGTTAGCAGATTGAGAGAAGTTCTTCTCCCCCTCTACTCTGCACTACTGAGACCATATCGGGAGTAACATGTTCAGTTCTGGGCCCCTCAGTTCAACAAGGACACAGAGCTGCTGCAGGGTGACCAGTGTAGAGCAACAAAGTTAATGAAGGAAGTAGAACAGCTCCCTTATGAGGAAAGGTTGAGGGGGCTGTGTCTCTTTAGCTTGGAGGAGGCTGAAGGGTGATCTAATTATAAATATGTGAGGGGTTAGTGTCAGGAGAATGGAGCCAGCCTCTTCTTAAGGTCATCTAGTGATAGGTCAAGGGGCAACAGGTGCAAGCTGGAACACAGGAAGTTCCATATAAATATCAGAAAAAACTTCTTCACAGTGAGGGTAACAGAGCACTGGAACAGGCTGCCCAGGGGCTTTGTGAAGTCTCCTTCTCTGGAGACGTTCAAGACCGCCTGGATGTGTTCCTGTGTGACTTGGTCTAGGGGATCCTGCTGTGGCAGGGGGATTTGACTAGATGGTCTTTTGAGGTCCCTTTCAATCCCTAATGATTCTATGAAATAAAGTGGCAATTCATTCCATGACAGCCACAGGAATGGCAGCCACTGTAGATGATGAAGGTTCCATCAGAAATTTTACTATCTCATGTAGCATTGCATGGAGTACCATAACTCAGAAGCAGCTGAACTACTTAAATTACACTCAAAAAAAACCCCAACAGCTCAAACCAAAAAACATACAACCAAAACTTTGATCATCAGTAAGCTTTAATCTGTGTCCAAAGATCAGTTTTGTAGAAATCCAGAAAAGTCTCTTCCACATTCTTTTGCCAACCGATAGGGCCAAAAAAAAGGACACAGACTCCAAAAAAAAAGTAAACTTTTTAGTGACTATTTCAAGGTAATAGAAAAATGGGGTACTGCATTTAGTAAAAAAATACAAGCTTATTGTACTTCAGTTTTAAGCAGCAAAGAGAAGAAGCAGGGTAATGCACCTAATCCTTACTACATAAGGTTTACTATAGTGATTAAGAAAGCTACATCACTACTTGCCCTAAAAGTATGTTACAGCTACCCAGATCCACAGTTGCAGGGAAGTTCAGTATGTAGTGAGGGTTTGGAGAACCTGCAACTGGGGAGACCCACACAGTGTGTCCACTTGTAGGTGAGGTCTCTAAAGTTGCTACAGTTTCAGATCATCTTTCAGAACCTCACATGCTGAAACATATAGTGTCACATTTCTTTCTGGTTTCCACCCAAAGCCTGGTCAGACCTCAAGGAATATCTTTATCTCCCGGAAGCATCTCTATCAAGTTTGGCTTTGACCACATATTTCTCAACAAAGACAAACGTCTGGTTTCATGGCCTTGCCACATGGCTCTAAATAAAAGAAAGATCTGTCTGCTGGTTACTATTACACAACAAGCTTTACAGTGAAGTTTTACAGATTGGCATTAATATATACATGCATACCAGAACAAATACTGTTAGGTTGTCAGGTTCATCTAGAGGTCAACTTCAGTTCAGTGCCCACTGTCCAGGCCCCAGTACATATACACATACACATCCAAGAGGAGGTTCTACTACATGCAGTGACACACTAAATCAGAGCCAGCTTACTGCTACAGGCAAAATTTAATTTTTCTAGACAGTGCATTAAATGCCAGGATGCTGTGCAGTTTGTACCACTGGGAATAGTAAATGAGGACAAGAAGAAACATTCAGATCTGAAGTACAGTACAAGCCTCTGAGCTAAGGTTAGGGATTGCTGTGGAGCTAGGTTTGCTGCACCTCCCCAGCAGATGTAGAAACACTGAAAACAGCAGCAGTGTTGCTAGGAACAGACAGCTTTGACACTGCACAGGAAGAACTGTGTTCTGGCCCCTGAATCCCTTTTCTTCCACAATGGCAGCAGAAAGCTTGATGCTGCAGGGCTCTGGCACATGCAAAGCAGAAAAGGCTAACAGCTATTTTGCTATCCAGAGCAATCTATTGCCCCATGTGACTGCTTGGTGCTCCTGTGGCAAAAGACAATCACAGTTTTAACAAAAACACTAGGGTCAGTGTGGGCAGGGTGTAAGAACAAACCTAAAACACCAGTAGCAAATTTTAATTACTAGTCTTCAAGAGTAATCCTATTATGTGCTTTTCAAATAATCATCATCGACACATGCTGAACTCCTATTCTTTTTCAAAAGTAAATACAATGTTTCTTGGATATACAATGACATAATATGATGTTAAACAGTTCAAATCAGTCCACTTTCTCCAGTACTTATTACCAGTATTTTCCTTTTGATGAATTTGCTGGTTTGATTTCGTTAACAGACTCCTCTAGGTGACCAAAACTAAAAAATGTTACACTGAACAGAAATCCTGCAAATCACCTGGCAGGGTGACCATGACTGTTTCCAGACACTGCCTCTGTAAGCCAGTGACAAATTGCAGTTATTAACAGGTCAGTGACTAAATTAATTCCAGGGCACTGGAAATTATGTTCATGAAATGAAAAGTGGCCTTGCTGACACTGCATCACTATTTCTAGACAGTGTGCTTGAACACCAAATAAATCTCACAACTTGCATGAGTGCCAAAAACTAGTGACCTAGTTTCATTGGGATGGGAAAAAAACAGAAATTGGTCCTGTAAAAACACACAGCATAACTTCATAGAGAATTTTCTTTAAATCAAACATTTTACAATCTAAGAGGTCACTGAAAATCCTCTCTCCCCCAAAAATGCCACAATCTGAGATGCATTAAATGCACTTACATTATTCACACTGACTGTTCCTACAGAACAATCAAACAGAAGAAATATTATGTTCTTTCCATCTCACTACCTCTTTCATGCTCATTGTAATAATTCAATACTGTTTTAAATCAAAATAGCTTTTGCACTTCCAGTAAAAAATGTAACACATTTGAACGAAGAGTTTTACTAATAAAATTATTTTTTTAAATATTCAGCACATAGTAATCTTCTGTGATTAAAAATCCATTGGCTTCTCTTCAAAACTTTTCAGTACAGATGAACTCAACATCTGTCAACAGAATTTTCAGGAATGTACCAAGTATTGTTGCATCTATATTAGCTCCCATTTATACATCCCAGCTGGTGGTAACCCAGAGACCCACACCCAATTCTTCACCCTCAGTACTGCCTATACTGATGAAAACACACAGAAGATGGATATTGAGAGAAACTGAAGAAGGGAACCTTAATAAAAATGCACAGTAGAAGCCATTTCATGTTCTTCTTTCCATCTTTTCAAAGCCTGTTGCTTTGCAGGAAATCAGCCTGCAAACTTATTTCCATTCACTACCCAAGCAAAGTGCAAAAGGTAAACCAAAAAGCTGTAAGAAAACTATTCTTGCAGTGCTAAAATTCCTACAGCATTCTTTTAAAATTCAAAACTTGAACTCAACAGAAGTAATGCAATGTTCTAATTTCACTCAGCAACCAACTCCTGCTTACACAAGTCCTTACTAACATGACATTAGTGATGACTAAACTGCAACTCTTCACTGTGTGCTATGCATGGTAAGGGTCACATGCACAATGACTTATGCAAAAGGTTTGGGGTTTTTCCCCTCCAGACTCTCCTTGAAACATCCTAAAGGATGATCACAGAGCTGTAGTCTTTACTGGGTCAAACACCGATTATCAGTGGAAATACTGAAAAAAAAAAAGACAAAAAGACTTGCAACCAAGTCTTGGAAGAACACAATCTTCATTTAGATTTTACAAATGCTGTGTGAGTATCTGGGGGGAAAAGACAAACAGAACAAAAACCAACATACACGATTTCTCAACTCATACTGATTATTTTCTTCTTAATAAACATTCATTTAAAAAAAACAATAGGGAAATTTTAGCATCTTATGTCTTTCTCCTCATTTATTCACAACTTCTTAGGCCATCAGGTTAGTAACGACCACCTGTAACAAGACACCCTGTCTTGTTTCTCCTGATAGGCATACATGTTTTTTCCTTTTTCTCTCTTGCAGTCTTTGTCTTTTTGCACAATCTGTATTAGCAGATCTAACGCTGCTTGCAGATTATAGCCCCAATACACACACAGACTGTGTCTGTACCACAGCTAGGTTCCATCAAGTTGCAGTGTTTAAAATAAAGAGCAAACGTAGAAAGAGGGGATAAACCACAGAAGCCAAGTGTCTTAAAACCACTTAAAAGAGCGGCTTCTGAGCTGTTTGATTTCTGTATATGAACGTGGCTTTTCTCACCTGTGAATATCATGCAGGACTTACACATCTAAGCTCAGCTTTTGTGTTTGAAAAATGTCTTGGGTCGCCACTTCTACAGAACTACTGAAAACTACCAAGTGATACATTATATGATCAGCTAAGTACATTAGCACCCAATGTCTCACTTTCATCGCTTTGTATTTAATTTTGTCTACCACTGTGCAGATTAACAAGATCCTTAATCTTTTTACACATCCTATTTAGAGATGTGTAAAAACTCAGAACTGAAATAAAGAAATGCTTCCTGAGCTGTCAGCGCTGAGGAATAGGAGTGATGCATGCAGACTAAGACTTTCAAAAGTGTGTATCTGGTATGAAATCTTCTTCACTCCTTTTATTCTGACATCTTCTACTGCTCTGATATGTTTTTCATACATACATACTGACAGTTGGTAATGACAAATTTCTGCTTGTCTCTGTTACTAAAATGTAACATTTGATTTTTTCCCTCAAGAAATGAAAAAATTCACATTTTCATATAATACCATTGATTCATTAAAGCTAACAATTTGCTGTACTAGACTCTTTTAACAGCCTGATTTCTCCATCTTTCCTAATAGACTCTAAGGAGTTTTTAATACTTACCACTTGCATTATCCTACAGATAGGAAGAGTAGAGGAAAAGCTGTAGTAGTTTGCCAAATTGTGTAAGCAACACTTAATTAGGAAGGACACTATTGGCAAAAGGCTTAATCTTTGAGAATGACCCAAAGTAGAAATGTGTCTCTTCCACAGAGGAATATCAAAAGGAAATGAGACAAGAAAGTAATGAACCTTAAAATTCAGAAATGTTATGGAAGAAACTGAGCCTAGAACTCTCAAGCTCAGGTTTATTGTTGTAGCTTCCAGTCCACCACAAGCAGTAAATTAAGTCAGTAGATACTGAGTTTCATTTACCTGCTACTTATTTCCAAAATGCCATCTTTTTAATTTAAAAAAGAAAAACTTCAGTAATCCAATTTTAAAAGGCAATTTTATGTAACTGTACATTCTATACCCAGAAAATTATTTTCCACATGCCTCACCTTTCCCCAGAACCATCAGTTATGACTACTTAGTCCTCTTTCAAGTTTTGCAGAAGCTTAAAAGTGAGACGTTGGAAGAAAATATAAAAACATTAATGAAAGAGCAGAATTGTTGTTCTTCAATATGCTTTTGAGTATACAAAAAAGTGGTTTCAGGACTTGTTTGGGGATTAAAAGCATGATCTTTTAAAAAAACAAAAAAGAGCGGTCTTGTAGAAAGTACAGTAGGCTTCGTACAACTTCTAAAATGAATTCCAAACTTTTATGCCACTGAGAAACTATTTCATGGAGGGTACTCATGAACTCTCATGGATTCTTATGAATCAATACAACACTTATGTATATTATTAGCTGCAAGTCTGTGTACTTTTAAGTTTTTTAAGTGTTTTGGAAAAACAGAAGATTCTTTACCCATTTTAGATCATTCTTTTCACCATTTACTTACTTCTCTTCTTGCCCTTTTCACTTGAGTACAACAAGTGAATGTATCCTACTTTGCATCTATGCTGTGTAAGCTTCTGTGAATTCCATTCATATTGTTATAGTCTGCCTCAACTTTACTGTTTATTCAGTGTCACAGTATTCTATATATGGTGAGAAAATCAAATTGAAAAAGCAAAGTTCAGGTTTGCTTTCTTTGTACAGTTCCACCCCTTAGTTACCATTGTCACAGAAATGGTGATACTACAACCCACGCTCACTAAAGCATTACCTGAACAGAGCTTAACTTAAGAAAGATGGAAGAAAGCAACCCACCTGTTACACTTTCTTCCCTTTTCGGGATGTCATTAAAAATGAGCAATCCATCAATCTCACAAAATTGATTGATTTTTCAGCTGATGAACGCAAAAGTACTACTATACCTATGAATATGAGGAAAATAATTGGTAACATTGCTAAGGTTGTAAGACTGATTTTAATAGAAACAATACTGCAAAATTTAACCTTGATTTATACAACATTTTTTATACCCCAAAGCCATCACAAACGTCTGAAGAACATTGCTTAGGTTAGATTTCTCCATTGATGTATTATACTAATCTCAGACCTTCCACGCTTTGCTTTCCAGAAGCAAGAAAATTCCTGTTCTCTCCCCTTATACTTCCTCTAAACCAAGCTCCATTTGTCTTCTGGGGCTTTCTTTTGTTCTTATTTTGTTTTCTCCTTCCTCTGCAGCATCAGAGGACTAACTAGAAATAGACATGGCATGTTTGGGATGCAGTTCTGCTCCTTTGACACTGAAATCTCTCAAACATATGACTGTTAATTCTGATTTGTAGACATGATATCTCAAAATTTGGGTCAGAAAGAAATGTTCTGCAATCTCTGTAAGAGAAACAACTAGAATGTTATAAATAGTCAATTTCTTAAACTGAACTTGACATTTCAAACAATATTCAGTCAGCTTGGGATACTGGTGATAGCCCTGACACCTACTTCTTCAGTAAGAACTTCTAACTGTGTTTTAAATATGATTTTGGAAAGCATTCTGTGGCTAGCATGAAAAAGTAAGAGCCCAGATTGTTCTGTGGATCACCCTGCAAAGGAAAGTACTGCATTATTCATGTAGATATATAAGGCATTAGATGTTAAGTTCTCCAACCATCTTCTCTTCTGCTGTACATTGCCACACTTCAAAGCACAAAGCATTATCTTTATACAAAGAAACACTAAATAAAATTCTAAAAATCACTAGTTTAATGTATTTTTGCGGTTAGTATGATATTTAAAGTTTTGCCCAACATCATAACCACTGCAACTGGAGAAAATGAGTCATTTCATGAAAATCTGCTTTTCTTGTTTAAGAAAAGGAAAACATACACACCATGATTCTCCCTAACTTACAGGAGCACAACCTTCTGGCCTCCCTCTAATAACACTTTACGTATCGTTTAATTACCTTGAGAAATAGTGAACATTCGAACATCCGTTTTCTACACCACTAGCAATTTTTTACTTCAGGCCATTTATTTAACACTATACATAAAATACATATTACCAAACACTAAAACGCAAATAAAGCTATCTAGAATTCAGATTACTGAAGAAAAGAAATAGGTAAACATTCTCAGGCTTAAATAACTTACAGTTTGTTACTGTATCAAATCATAAAAGTTGTAAATGTTCAGCACTCACTGTTTGGCCACAGTAAAAAAAAATAATTGATAGGAGTTTTTTCTTAAATGTACAGGAAGAAGAAAAAAATGCAATCTCTTGATTGTTCCACAGTAAACAAATTTTTAAAATAGTATTGATTAAGTACTGAATTTGATTCCAAAGCTTATTTAAAACTGTCTTCTACCAGTATTTAACTTGGGAACTGTACAGTGTTAAAAATCTGATTCAAGACCAAGTTAAGGAAACAGAGTCACAATAGAGTATACGGACTAACTGAAAAGGGAAAAAAATTGTAATTTTTTCACTTCACATCTTGTTCCTAGTCACAGGACCAGGAGTTAAACTTTAGAAGTGTAAAAGGACTCAACTGGTATCCTTATGTAATAAGAATAAACTGCATAGTTAAGAACTAGGGTGACTTACAGAAAAAGTTAAGAAGAGTAGCCCAGTAAGTGGAGGAATGAAGATGGAAGAAAACAGTGTAGGGCTACTCAGGTAAGACACATGAAGTTATCAAAATAAGCAGATTTTTATCTCTATCTCCATATTGATGTTGCAACTACATGCATAAAAATTACACTAACTGTGCAGAAGCCTGTAAGTCCTATCCCAGGCACTAATCAAAGAGTGAGTCTTTTTTTTTTTCAGTATTTACCAAATGCAATTATTCCCAACTACTACTGAAACAACAGAACAGACATTTATATGCTAACAATATATTGTAAGGTACACCAGATTTCAGCTTAAAATGTTCAACATCTTATTCAAGCTTTGCAGTTGGGTGAACTATTCAACTACTGGTGTTAGCAAGATCACATTCTGCATGAGTTTTTCACATCTGGAAATTCCCTTGATACCTATCTCACACAAAACAGCAATTTTTTCAGCTTCAAAATAAATCCTGTAACAGAGGTCTTCATGTTGTTTAAAAAAGCAAACAAAAATACTTGGAGAATTATAGAAAATGTACAATAATTACTTAAATCCAGTTCTCATTCTTAGATTGGTTTTCTTCCTATGCAATGAAACCTACTTTCTCAGTGTGTTCCTCAGTCATGCTTTATACACTTATCATCTACACGTAACTTCCCCAACACATGTTAAAGTTTAGAAAAAGTCAAAACAATACTGTCACCAAAGTGGAAAGATCAGAAAACTGCTGTCATTAAATCTCTCTCTTGCTAAGCATTTTGAAGACCCTAGTCTGCTATACAGTAATGTACACAGCTTCAGTTTCACCTCTCAAGATGCAGAAAGAAGACACAGTTTATTTTATTTGTAAGGAATTTTTTTTAAAGATTTAAGGGAGATTTTTTTTTTCCTTTTTTTTTTTTTAAAGGCATAGTTGGTAGAATATGCTTTTAAACCAAATGATGTTAAAAAAATTGTGACTCCAGGTGTTGTGTGCTGGGTTAAATGGTGAAAGATGGGTCGTTAATTAATTTGTGGGGGGTTGGGTAAAAGCAGGAAAGAATAAAGGCAAAATTCATTTTGACAAGCTGAATGAAGTCTTGCTAATCAGTGTATCTTCAGAAACCAAACAAAACAAGCAGGCCATACATCCTGCAGGTATTTAAAAGACACGTAGATGTGATTCTTAGGAACACTTTGTTTTGCCTGTGCTACGTTAACAGTTGGACTTGATGATCTTAAAGGTCTTATCCAACCTAAATGATTCTAAGATTCTGTCTGTTGTGAGGGCGTAAGACCACTTGTGTAATGAATACTGATTGGCAGACATAGTTTAGAAAACAAAAATCATTATTCATTCTCAGGTAATTCATCCATTACCAACTGACAAATCATTTTCTCTCTGTGAAAACATTTCCTCTAGTTCTCTGAATCTTGACTCCCATAGTACATACTGCAATGTTCTTATTAAGAAAATCACAAATCACACTCTGACAATCACAGTCTGACAGCTAAGAGTTTTTTAAAATGTGGAGGGAACTGTAGTTAAATTTCCAAAGGCAGAAGAATCAATCCTTCTCCTTCACCACTTGAGCAGCTGGTGTGTGTGCACAAAGCTACTGTATAAATAGAGGCATTGCTGTCAGTCAGCTTGGTCTTGTCTTCTGTCTGCCATGAATTACTTTTCTGAGAAGATTCAACCTGCTATCACAGATAAGGCATCCCCCACAAATGCCTACTTCGTTAAGGCCCTCAGCATTCATTTTGGTGCATGAAATGGCACTCAACTACTCACTGCCCAACCTCTGCACTACAACTGTGCACACTCAAAAGCAAAGTTTCTTGCACTTTGGAAATCTAGGCTAAAACTGGTTGGTCATTTGATGACTAGGTCTTTTGATGAAAATGACTGCATGTCAAAGTAGGAAGGAATAAAACTTAAAATACAGCAGAAGTAAAAAATGCTATAGCTGATCTGCTCTGAATCTGTATTTTAATACTATTAAATTCCAGTAACATTCTTCTAACAACAGCTTTTCGAGTGTGAATTCCTTTGGTTTTAAAAAATGCAAGCAGAAAATGAAGAAGATTTTCATACAGCTTTAAACACTCATGTTAATTATCACACAAGTTAAAATCTTTACACCTATCACACATTCGTGGCAGCTGATGGAACTGAATTGAAACAGTAGTAGTTGGCCATGCTGTAGGGACCTGCTTCAAAGAAGCAACACATTTTGTCAGAGTGTTTCAGATGTACTAGATGGCAGCAGAAATCTACTGAGGACTCTTAATGTCTAGAGCTTGCTTCCATGGGCTGGTTCTGAGAAGCTTTAAGTCAGGACAGTAACAAAATATTCCATTAACTCATGAATCCTAGGGTTCAAGTGGGCAAACATAGCTTTTCTACCTATATAACATATGCAAAATCTCTTCACTCATTCTTCACTCTCTGATGACAGACAGCATGATCAGTTACTATCTGAGCAAAAAAGGGCTGAGACACTCTTACTGCTCAACAGTATTGGTGAAAATACAGGCTGAGAAGGATGAAATTGTGATAAGGTCAAATACACTCAGCAGAAATATTTGTCAGAAAGCTGAGAGAGGGAGGGAAAACAATCATCACTGGTAATACCCCAAAATTTTTAAACCTAAAAAGCATCATAACATGGTGAGTTTGCCACATTTTTAAGAAGCTGAGGACATGCGCTGAAGTCATTACTTTAGGATTGGCGGGGGGGGGGGGGGGAAGGAATATTTTCAAAATGTCCTTCTTTGAATACCAATAAAATATTCTGAATGCAACTCATAATAAGTCAGTCACCCAGCATTTTAAGGTGAAGCATCAGAAATTTCAAATATCTGTAATTAACTACAGACAGGGAAACCTGAGACAACCAATGTAAGCAGAATACCAAGAATATATGTAGGACTTGACCTGAATTTCTTGAACTGGAGATATGTCTCCAATATCATTCTGTAGAATTCCTTAGGTGGAGTGGAAGGTTAAATGGGAAAATAATGCCAGCAAAGAGAAGCAACAGTTTTTTGTTTTTTTCTTTGCTAGGAATTATTCCCAATACTATTTCATAGCAACATCTCCATAAGGAAATATATTCTTAAAATCATCTACATTAGTATGTTTATTCACTGCTAACAAGAGATGCATCACCATAACTCAGTTTTCCTTATGTAATACGTAGTTCTGAGCACACAAAAAGAGATGGGGAGAAACTATTAACTGAAATCAAAACGAAAAAAATAGAGCACTTGAAATTGTACAATGATTGTCTAGACCAGTGAAAGAATACGACAGCTTCTTACACAGAACTCATACCAGTGCTCCAATTACAGTCATTTTTACTCTTGTCTCTACATGAGCTGCAATGGTATATATTATATTTTGATTCAGTTCTTCCAAAATATTTCATCCATAGAAAGAAAACAGAGAAGAAAGTTTGCCAGAACTTCCAGAAATTAAAGCCAAGGCTAGAATGGGGGGCACTGGGATATGCTGTAGTTTTCAAGTTAATGTCTCTTCTCCAGAAATAAAAATGTCTTAACTCCAGTGACAAGGATTTAATCCATGAAAACAAAAGGTTTAATGACACAAAGACCCCCTAAAACCTTCATATGATTACATGATTTAGTATGTATATATTCATGACATAACTGTCATTCACCTTGAATCCAACAAAAGCTAGTCAGCTGGTCTCCCAAATAGAAGAGATTTTTCACAACCAAAATGTCAAAAAAACTGCTGGTAAAATATCTATTCACAGTTTTACTTTCAACTTTTAAAGTCTTTACAACCAATTTGCAAGCAGCATTAAAAATTAATTTGAATCCTAAAGTACCAGAAATTATGCAACAGTAGGTCATTATTTAAATTACCATTTTTGTACACTGATACTATGCCTCTTTTTTTCCTATTCTAATAATTAGCAAAATCATTTAGCCTTCACATCTAGACACCAAACACCATTTACTGAATCACTTAATACATACTTGATTAATGAAGACTTTGATTAAAAACATAATATACATGTACCAAACCCTAAAAATTAGAATACACTTGATTATTAATTTTTCTTAGACTAACTTGGGCAGTAAGCTTTAGAAAATTTCATAATTCTTAAATAAAATTAAAAAATAAACAAAAATTAATTAACAACTGTCCAAATATCAAATACCAAGATGTCAGCAGTTATCTGTTGAAACTAAAAGCAAAACATTCCTTCCTACCTGCACCGGGAATGATTGCCAACTTTGTTTCAACTAGGCCCATTTTAGCAGAAGAGGCTAAAAAAACAGAACGTAAACAAGTTCTTATTACAACCTATAGGATAAAACCACTTTGCACAATGTAGTAATGGTGCACAAGACTGTGAGTTTATTAATTTCCTTAAAAAAACCCAATAAACCCCTTAGACAACACTTACGATAAATTACTTCCATCAAGGCAACTTCTGTACCATTTTCTTTTCACACAGCAAGTAGGTAATAGGTGAGCAACACAGACTTATTTGCAAGTTTTAAAATACTATTTGACTGCTATTACTTAACATCTGAAAAAGAGGTAGAATTCTGTATCTGATTATTATGAATAATTTAGCTGACAGAACATTCTCTAAGGGTCAAACAGCCGTATATACCCTAAGTTTCTGTCAACTGCTCAGGACAAAGTTTCCATCTACTTTCTAAAAAATTTGCTCTATGGTTCTGAGAGCGGATAGGTCAAGGTTCCTCTTTTCAAGTACTGCTGTCACTACTCTTTTGTAACAGTTTAATGGCTTGTATAATAACCTAGTATTAACTAACAGCTTCCTTTTTCCTTGCAATCTATTTAGATAAATCAAATCTCCAACACTCTGAGAATACTGGAGAACACCTGAATTACTGAATAAAATAAAAAAACCCAAACCGTACATTATCCTCTTGCAACACCTATACAACAAAGTAGAACATCCAAGAAAAACAATCCAGCTATCAATTGCAAGTTGCCTGAAAATAAAAATCAGCTAGTACTTAGTTATGTGTCTGCTAAATCCTCCAACAGTAATTGGTTACAAACATCACATACAAAGTAAGATTTATAACACTGTTGCCAAAACAAGGATTAGTCAAGCCATCTGCAGCACTAATAAATCCTGACTTCTATAAACAGGATTCAGACCTACCTGCTATTCTGATATCACAGGCTAATGCAAGTTCTAGGCCACCACCTAAAGCAGTTCCATCTATTGCGGCAATGGTAGGTACAGGCAGATTAGCTGAAAAAAAAAAAACCAATTAACACTGGCATCTGAAAGAACCTCCCTGAATCACCACCTCACTACCTTTCATTCAAAGCACAGTAATACTGTGGGAGAGAAGTTTTACAAAACCAAGTGGGATTGAAAAAAATATTACTCAGCAATGTTTCAGAAAAAAAAATAAACCCTCCCTCTAATCACTGCAGCTGTGCATGTTTGCGAGCCTTTTTCACTAACTTTTGCTCATGTTTGACAAAAATACAAGTAGTAAACACATTAAAAAAATATTCAGCAGAGCTAGACGAACTCAGATACAACAATAAGACTTTAAAAAGGTACATACATAAACAGCCCCAGTGCCTTATCATAATAGTTTGTGCAAGTAGAACTGAAATCTCTGTGCTCTTAGACAAGGTGTGGCCACCACCATTGCCTCTTTTCTCCTGTAAAGCAGCAGCTAACAGCTTCATGCAATGTGGGAAGGCTTTCAGTCTGACACACAGATGCTACCAGTATACAGAACAGGCAGCAGTGCTCCAGAGTCATGTATGGCCATGTCATAGTTTGCATTTAATTTACCACCAGTGTTCTGACATGGAGAACTCTTGTGAACTTCACATTAAAGTACTATTCTTCATCTCTAACAAGTTTATGTTCTCCCTTCCTCAGCATGAAGTCAAAAAAGTTTGATGAAAAATGTATGTTTTTTAATTAATAAATTTGTATTTTACAGCTTTAATTACATTTAATATAACTTTTACCACAAGATGGTTATTTAATTTTAAACAATTTTAAACTCAGTATTTTAACACTGCATTTGTGAAACTACAGTTTCCAGTTAAAAGCAAGTCAATGGCCAGTCACTTCACCATGCACCTTGCGGAACGTTAAGCTGGGTCTTGACAGCAATAGTTTTTTCTGCAGATGTTAAAAAAAGATTGTCCCACTGTTTCAGTTACTTGAATAATCAGTTCACTCAGTCTTAGTTGGAAATTGAAAAAGAAAAAAAAGCTGCTGCCAAAATGAAATGAAAAAGAGATAGAGAGAATGTTGAGTGATGTGACAAAAAATAATTAATTCAATGCACTATTTATAAATAACACTTTTTCTTTGATGACTATTCTAGCGCTAAGTTTACAAGCTATGCTATCTGGCTTACCTTTTTTTCTTTCTGACTTTTTCTTACACTTCAGATAACCATTATTTTTTTACAAACATAATTAATTGAATCCTAACACATATCAGCATGCTTAAGTTCAGTATACAAAGAGGTATACTATCAACAGGTAACAATCAAAATAAATTAAAGACTACTTTCAGCTGCACATTTTCACAGAATCTCAGAAAGTTAGGGGTTGGAAAAGAACTGAAAAGATCTAGTCCACTCCCCCTGCCAGAGCAGGACCACCTACAGGAACACATACAGGTGAGTTCTGAATATCTCCAGGAGGGAGACTCCAAAATCTCTCTGAGCAGCCAGTTCCAGTGCTCTGTCACCCCCACTGCAAAAAAAAGAAGGTATTTCATGTGCTTATGTGAAACCTCCTATGTTACAGCTTACACCCACTGCCTCTTGTCCTATCATTGGGTAACACTCAGAAGAGCCTGGCTCCTTTCTCCTGACACTCACCCTTTATGTATTTAGAAGCATGAATGAGGTCACCTCCCATTTTCCTCTTGTCCAAGCTAAAGAGACCCAGCTCACTCAGCCATTCCTCATAAGGGAGATGATACACTTCCTTAGTCATCTCTGTGGCTCTGTGTTGGACTTGATTTCAAGTGGTTCCCTGTCCTTCTTGAACTGAGGTTTCCAGAACTGGACACAATATTCCAGACGTGGTTTGGAAGAGCAGGCAAGTAGAGGGGGAGGAGAACCTCTCTCCATCTACTAACCACAAGTAATCCACTTCAGGATGCCATTGGCCCTCTTGGCCACAAGGATACACTGCTGGTTCATAGTCACCCTCCTGTCTACCAGGACCCCCAAGTCCCTGCTCTCCAACAGGTGAGTTTACTACTTACACAGGTACCTGAAGTTGTTCTTGCCCAGATGCAAGGCTCTACACTTGTCCTTGTTCATTCAATTTCTCTCTGCCCAACTCTCCAGCCGGTATAGGTCACACTGAATGGCAGCACAGCCCACTGGCGTATCAGCCACTCCTCTCAGCTTTGTGTCACCAGCAAACTTGCTTATAGTGCACTTTTTCCTCATCCAGGTTGCCGAATATATTACAGAGAACTGGTCCCTGCACTAAACCCTGTAGACTCCACTAGACACAGACATCCAAGAAGACTGTGCCAATGACCACAACTCTCACTTCTTTCCTTCCAACAGTTCACCATCCACCTCACTGTCCAATCACTCAGAACACACTTACTCAGTTTAGCTGACAGGACACTGCAGGAGATGGTGTCAAATGCTTCACTGAAATCAAGGTAAACTAGATCAATTAGCCTGCTCCTTAATTCTTACCCACGGACTCTCAACTTGCTCCTCATCCACTCCAGGGCAGAACTTAACACTTTCTAGTCATTCTCTGATGTAAAGAGCAACTCTGCCACCTCACCTTGTTGATCTGCCTTTCCTAAAATGAACATAGCCATCCAAGACCACATTCTAGTCATGTGAGCTGCCCCACCAGATGTCTGTAACTGCCACCAGAACATAGCTCCTTGACCGCACAAATTTCTAACTCCTTCTGTTTGTTCCCCATGCTGTGTGCATTGGTATACAGGCATTTCAGGACAGCCAAGCACTTAGTTTTTACCCTAGAAGCATGGAAGACCACCTGATTTGTACAGTGGCAAATGGTTGAGGGGATATTAATAATACACTGATTGTTCAAGCTGGTATCCCAGTTGGAAGAAACACTTGACAATTTCCCTTTCGATCCCCACCCCCAACGTTCATCAGTTTAAAGCCCATCTAACTGACTGGCCAGCCTGCTGAAACAGATGCCTTTACCCCTTCTAGACACATGGACCCCATCTCTCCCTAACAGGTTACAGTTAAAAAAGTATGTTCCATCATCATAAAGCCCAAAATCTTCACAATTAAGCCAGTCACGTAGCAAGTGGTTGGTACACTCAATGGGCTCATTTCTGACTGTTCCCAAATCTCTAACTGGTAAAATGGAATAAAATATTATCTGGGCCCCAAAGTTTCTTGTATGATGCCCTAGAGCTCTGCAGTCTCTCTTAATTTTATTCAGATTGTGAGTTGCAGTCTCATTCAAGTCCACATGAAAGAGCGAAAATGGTCAGTAATCTGTGTGCTTCTGACAAGTTAGGGACCCGCTCAGAAACATCCTGTACTATAGATGCCAGGATGTAGCACACGTCCTGTGACTCCTTGCCAAGCCAGCGGATGTCCACCTCAGTGTCTTTTAACAGAGTCACTCTTTACAAGCACAAGTAGTTTCTTTTTACAACACCCATAGTGTTCAGGTGACACAGGTACTCTTTGCAAGCATTGCTTGAAGGTATCTATAGGTGTCCACAGGAACCGATACTGGGTTTTCATGTGTATTGTTTTCCTGGCCATCACTTTCCAGAGTCCCATACCTATTCTGTAACGGTAACTAGGAAGATGAGGGGAGCCAGGAAGGGGCTACCATCCTGAGCAGGGACCTGTTTTCAGTCCATTCTGTCAGTCAGGTCACCCTCATCTGCCTGATAGAAAAAGGACTGGGGAATCTCTGCTTGCTGTAGAGCCTCCACCCACTATCCTTACCTCAGAGATGACAGGCTATGGGTCCACCAGTCTATCTCCCTTTCATACTCCCTGATACTCCTTAGTCTTTCTGCTTCCTCCTTCAGCTCAACAGCCATGGTGAGCATCTTTTTATTATTAGAAGCTAATGAAAATCCTTTATGAAACTGCCTTTATGAAAAGTACAAAAATTTACCAATGTTTTTCAAGATTACAACAGATGCTTTAAATCGAAGTCTCTTAGTTGCTGTTTTAGATCATAAGTAATTATCTGAATCAATATTCAATATTAAAAGACACTACTGATTACTCTCTACAACAGCAAGCATTTGCAGTCACTTAGAAGAGCCCAAGGAATCCATTACGTTTGTCATCTACCACAGGATCCACAGAGGACAAAGGAATAAGAGTAAAATCTGATATTCTTCTATGTTTTCCTAGTTATATGGGAAGCCTGACCCCCAAGCAGGGTCAGGTTGGTGACTGAAACTCATAATCCTGTCATGATAACCAATTTGCCAATTTGTACAATTTCAAGACTAACGCAGACAGTACATCTTGTAAAAAAAATCTACCTTTGCCATGAATAAATGAGAAAGAATTTGCTAAACAAAAAGGCATGATCATTATTAACATAGTTTCCCGCAGTTACAACATGAAAGTCATGATCCACCTCTCAAACTAACACACAGTACCCCAAGAAGTATTTACACAATTTTCACAGTACTCAGGGCAGACTACTTCCCTATGACAAATGAATTAGGCATCTACCTATAGCACATTCAAGAAGATGTGAATAATACAAGAAACATTAAATGAAACTTACAGAAAGAGTATTATAAACCAGCTTCGCCTTCACAAATTACAGCCAGCATTCCTAACAAAACATACCAGAATTCAGAATTCAAAGGAAGAAAAAGATCTCTGATACCATGCTAGAATCATGAGTTCCCAAGGATATTAATTTTGAAGGATCACCTGATGTGGAAGCTGAAAATGAATGAAAATAATCCTTTTAATGTGTTCTTGTGAATCAACGCAGAAATAAACTGTAATTGCTCCAACTATAAACTGAGTTTCCAAGTTACCATAACCTATTACCAAGAAGGATAAAGCTTCTTGGCATAGTCACAGTTTGTAGCACAAGAAGTATTTTTTCTCATTTATCTGTACAATTTTAATACACAATTGCCAAAACTGTTCAACTCATAACAAAACCAAAAGATGAAGTCAGATAAATCATGCTCTGCAGATTTAATTGAATCGTATGCACTTGGATGGATCTGAAATAACATGTTAGTACTACTTTTGCAACAGAGACAGATATAAGGCAAAACTACATTTCTGTATTTCAAAGAGGTAAAACCAAACATGAACAAGTAGATAAAAATAATGTTTATGTATTAAGTTAATTGAGGAGCAATCTGTTAGAGGGTGATACGACCTGTGTAACAGGATGCCTATTGACCAGTCAGGACACTCTATGTGGGGCACGTGCAGTGACCAACAAATAAACTGAAGAACTAAGAAATGAATGGTATGCAAAAAGCTTCAGTAAGATAACCCAAACATATTAACATGATACAGATAGGTCAAAACAAAAAAAAAACTTAAAAATTGGGTAATATTATATACACCAACATAAAAAAACCCACCTGTTTCCCAATCTGTATGAACAGATGATTAGAAATACATTCCTGGTAAATGTATGTGTTAAATGTAGTTTTAAACCAGTCATGTCACTGGTTATCCACGCTGGTCAGTCCCCAGACAAACTCTCTCATTAGCAAAGTGCTAGTGAGCGGAAAATGAAGGACAGCAAGGGCTCACCGGCCAGTTATGAGTAATGGGCACAAAGGGACAGGTTCGTTTTCAGAAAAATCAAAACATATTCGATTTGAACAATAGACAAACCCCATCAGCAGCAGACAGAATAGAGATTCACACAGTTTTTACATACACTTTCCCAAGCTCTGGTACCTCCTTCCCTTCACAGAAAAATCCCCCTTGCTGTTCTTCTGATAACATGGCATCCTCTCGTAACATGGCATCCTCCCCAACAGGAGACAAGTCATCCATGAGGTTTCTCCAGCTATGCTGGAGAATCTTCTGCAGGATGTAGGTCATCTCAGTGCATGACTGCTCCAGCCCAGGTCCCTTCCTCTGAGTCAGTCTCTTTGAGGATCCTTCTCTGCTTATATATACTTTCCTCCATGGTTTTGCAGGCATCTCTCCTCTGCTGATCTCCGAGGTCTCCAAAGGCCATCAGTTTCTCCTCCTCTCTCCACAACCAAAACAGCAGCGGTAAATAAGGCAAAACTCAAGGGTCACATGGTAAGATTTTGTTCCCGAAACAAAGAGAAGCTACCAAACCCAAGAAACAAGACCAGCAGCAAGCTGCTCAACGGCTTTCCCCTTTTAAATAGGTTATCACAGAGGTTCTAACTGGTTAAGCTTAGCCAGAAGGAGGTCTTAACATGAGCTGTGGAGAGCTGTCACAAAGTTTCTTATTTCCCCACTTCGCCCACTTACAAAACTACATCCCTCAAGCTAATCCCACTATAGCAGACTAGCAGCATTTATAGTCTGGTGATGCTTCCTGCTTTTGTGTGACTCTCCATTACTTAAAGACATAAAGAGTGGAGTAAGCTAAACTCTTCTACAATTTTGTCCCCAGTACAGAATGTCACAAGAGGAAGACTTTGCGTTAAGCACATAAAAGCACTTCTAATGAGGGAAGCAATCACAAAGAATTACATGAGGTTTGAAATAGATAAACACTATTTCATTTTTAAGTGACTTTTCACATGCTTTTCACTGCTGATGACTTAACAAGAGATAATTTTTCTGCTTACAGATGTCTATATGATGAATGAAAACTGGCATATGAATATAGGTAGCAGTTCCTGAGAATTCAAACAAGAAGTGTGTGTCACAAAGCCCACACAGCTGACATACCCTGCAGACACTGACATTCTCCAAATAAAAAGAAGTTGCCTGGATGTGGTTATTTTGTTCTCTGAGTAATTAATTGTAAAAGTTCTTATACAATTATAGATATGCAAGATAATATCTGAAGCTGCATTACATGCACTTGATGCTTTCCTAATAATCATGAAGTACCATTTTTTTATTCCTGCACAATGTCCACTTTCTCACCATTGAAAGCAATAGAGAATGGTTTCATCAACTATGAAAAATCTACTTTTTGTAGATAAAAGGAAACAGAAAGGAAGAAATTTGAAAAAATAATAAAAGAGTAAACACAAAATAGCAGCAACGCATACGTTACAGTAGTCTTGCCTTTATGAAACAGTACATGCAATACATATTATATAACAGGTAATAAACACATTCTTTAGTGTCCAAGGGCTCAAAGGAAGACATGTTATTATTACTAGTGCTTTACTGAGTGTTGCTGAAATGGACAGAGGAATAACTATACGATTATCCAGAACTAAAGATTTCATGACTTGTGTTACCGGTCAAACTACATTAGTTTATCCACTATGATTAACTTAAATACATGTCATCCAGAAAAAAGTTCCTGGTTTAGATATGTATGAAATTCAGAGACTGATCGCCTGCAAACAGCTTCCCTGCTCACTAAGTAAAATTATACCTATTTTCTGCTAGCAACTGGATCACACAGTTGTACAAAATTTTGAGATCTAGGCTATTCATAAGGCCACGAGCTTTTTAGAAGAACCATGTATCTGTAGCTTAATTACAGGTTCAAACAATCAACATGAAGAATATCTGCAGTATTCCTTCCTTTATCTAGGATATAAGACTCATCACTGAAGAACTGGAAGTCCAGCAGATACAGAATTCAGTTTTTTTTAAAGTAAAAGGTGTACTCTGTTACTGCAGCAACAGTTGCAGTTCATGATTCCCATGAATTGGGAAATAAATCTTGATGGAAGCTCATTCAATCCCTACCAATTCTCAAATTACATATGGTTCCTTAGATATAATTAACTTACGCTTCTGAAGTACTCTTTTATAGATTATGACAAGTATTTTCAATTCCACTAACCATAGCAGTCAAATTTTGGTATTTAGGGACATTCAAATGATGCCTCACTTCATAGCATGTGTCTCCATCTATGATACAAGTTACAAGAAAAAGCCACATTTACATG
The DNA here is from genome assembly GCA_013397515.1 of Upupa epops. Lineage (NCBI taxonomy): Eukaryota > Metazoa > Chordata > Aves > Bucerotiformes > Upupidae > Upupa > Upupa epops. The sequence continues at coordinate 23,921 of VZRI01012535.1, read as the reverse complement.
ACAGCACAAGTGAGTTCCAAAAAAAATGAAGAAACAGATTGTCCAACGTACTTAACCCACATTTCTGATTATATGACAAATACAGTTAGCTAGTGCACAGCTTACTAGAACTGCAATTTCAGGGGACATTTTTAGCAAGCAGTTCATTTTTCCTTTTGAATAATGGATTTCATAAAATATAAAGCAAGGAGATTGAACTGTCTAAAAAGAATCTGCATATTACATCTACTACAGTATTACATGGATTACTGGAGGGAAGTATACTATAAATTGAGGTGAATACATAAAGAGTTCCACAACCCATTATCTAACTCAATCTCTTTAAGAAAGCATGGCAAGTGTCTGTCTACCTAAGGCCCCAGCACATGAGAAGCCTTTGAACCACAGTATGGCTGACATTGGAGAAAAATTTGGAGATTACCTTGTTCAATCTCTCTGCTCAAGCAGTGTGATCTGTAATAGGCTACTCAAGCTCATGATCAGATGGCTTTTAAAGATCTCTAAGGAGGTAGACTCCACAAACTCTTTGAGTAACCTGTGCCAGCATTTAGTCACCCTCATAGGAAATGTTTCCTGATGTTCAGCAAGAGCTTCTTCTGTTCCAGGTTGTGCCCACTGAATCACAGAAACAGTCAAGCTGGAAAAGACACTTGGGATCGTCAAATCCAGCCATTAACCCTATTCTACCAAGTTGACCATGTAGTTGACCGTATCTCTAAGCATCACATCTAAATGATCTTTAAACATATCCAAGGAAGGCAACTCAATGACCTCCCTGGGCAGCCTGTTCCAATACCTCACTGCTCTTTCAGTGTCAATTTTTTTCTAATGTCCAGCCTAAACATCCCCTGGTGCAGCTTGAAGCCATTCTCTCTTGTTCTATCACTAATTACCTGTGAGAAGACACAAGCACCTACCTCTCCGCAATGTCCTTTCATGTAGCTTTAAAGAGTGATAAGGCCTCCCCTCAGGGAGAGGAGATTGAAAAGTTGGTAGCCACTGATTACAGTACACCAGTTGTGGTGGTCATCCCATCAGGCTTCCCAGATAGCAGCTGTATCACAGCTCTTCTGTTGCACAACAGCCTCTACCACCTCCTGTTTGTTATCTGTGCTGCATGCATTTGCATAGCTGCACTTCAGCTGGACTAATGTTCCTGTCATCTTTTTTGGGGAAAAGCCCTAATTTCTACCCAACCATTATCAGCCACTTCCACTTTTTCTGACCTCTTGACAAGCCTAGTGGTTTTGCAGCTGCCTAGGTCATCACTCCCCACCTCTACTGAGACAGAAGACTTTAAGACCATACCAGTACACTGCCCCACAAGCACAGGAAAGCCATGCCCCAGCTCATCTCTGTCAAGCCTGGTTTTATCTCCGTCAAGCCTGGTTTCATCTCCATTGTCCTCTGAAACTAATTTAAAGCTCTGTCAATGAGCCCTGTGAATTCTTGTTCCAGGATCCTCTTCCCTCTTTGAGACAAATTATTCCCATCTGTTGCTAGCAGGACAGGTAGCTTACAGACCAACCTGTGGTCAAAGAACCCAAAGTCCTGCTGGAGACACCAGGCTCATTGCTAGAAATTCAACTGATGGCTTTTCCTATCTAAACTTTCATCAAATTCTGTACCTGGTGGAACAGAAGTTACCTGTGCAAGGACCCTGATGCCTCTCCTCATTGCCTGTGAACTTCCTGACTTAAGTTTATCACTGTGTACTTGAAAGACTAATTACAGTAGTAGTCCAAGGGCTTAACTAGGCTCAGAAGTTTTTATATCTTTTACTCTAGCCCCAGTGATGCAGCAGGCAAGGCTTAGATTAGATATTAGGAATAAATCCTTTACAGAAAGAATGGTGAGACATTGGGATGGCCTTCCCAGGAAGGCAGATGAGTCACCATCCCTGGAGGTAATTAAGAAGCATGCAGACACTGCTTCGTGAGATGCTACGCTAGCCAGCACAGAGAGGGCTATTTTGTGGTTTTCGAACGATCAGGTATTTAGGTTTCTTGTTGGTGTGGGTATGGTTGGACTCTGATCTAGCATATCTTTTCCAACCATGACTATTCTGTGATTTGGTCCAGTCTGAAAACTGCCTGTGGTTCTATCACTGTGCACCACTGGAGACAGGATAGCTTCATCTTCTTAACACACTCCCCCTTTAGGAAGCTTGATAGACTGTTACTGTGAACGCATTTATCAGAACACTATTATCATTAATGTCATCATAGCTGGTAGCAAGAAAAAGTTACATTAACAAAATACTTGTTAGTATTTGTAAGGAATAATTGATTTTAATGAAAATGGTTACTGCATATTGCTTGAAAGTGAATGTTAAGAAAAATACGTTAATATAGTTTATTTTCCCTTTATTACAATTTTAGCTACAGGGATTTCTAAAGACATCTCCTCCAGCTTTATTACTTTCCTAGTTTCCTTCAGTGATCACCAACTCCTAAAAATGAAATGAAAAAATATTTTTTTATAAAAATACTTAAAGAAGGAATATTATGTTCTAAATTTTAAAATGTTCTATTTGGTACTTTGTTATTGACAGCTAATAGTAAGGACTGTATGTTTTATATTCTTGATAGCAGCAAGAACTGGGAATGGAAAACCTGTTTAAATTCAAACCCTTTAGCTATGAGTCTTCCATAGCAAACTCTCCCATGATTTTCTTTCTGTTATATATAAAATAGTTTAGATACTTCATTCTTCTTCAGTGCTACACTTCAGTTTGATAAACAGATTCCTCCGGTTCTTCATATTTACTGATGTTTCTTCTAGTACTTATTCTGCCCCAGAAAAACTGTAAGTAAACTCTTCATGAAAGAGTCTGCATTTTGTACAGGCACTTTGGACAGAAGAAAAATGAAAATATTTCTTATCTTTAGTATGTTGGCTTAAGAACTTACTACTCCTAGAAATAACACAGCATATATTCACGCACTGAGTCTACAAAACAAAAGGATAATACCAAGGATAAACTTTTTAAGTTGCACTTTTACATCTACTTCTTCAGTTTTCTTTTTCTAGGAAGCACAGAAAATAACATTCAAACAGCACAACTACAATTCCTAGCAGTAAGAAATGCAATGTGACAAGTTTTTCATATTTTAATTGCATTCTTATTTGATTTTATAGAATGAAGATAGCACACTTGTACCAGTAGCATTCTTGTCCCACCAACTATAACAATTTTAGCTGAACATCTCTAGAATTTTTGTCCTGCATTTACTTTCAGCTATATTCCATTTACCTACATTCCCCAGTCTAATGTAAAATATCTTTATTTCTAAATTAATAAACTTAAATAATAGTTTTAGCCAGCTCAGTCAATGAACACTGCAGAGGAAACATTCTTAATGTCTCACAGTAAGTATAACAGAGTATTTTTTTTAAAAACTAGTTCCGTAATATCAAAGTAGTGCGTACAGAGTCAATAAAAGACATAAACTTGCTGTTTTGAAGTAAAAGCTTAATGCTAGGCTCAAGCAATGAGCTTCGTATTTCTTGGACAGAAAAGCAACATAGTACTTTAGGTGCCACGCCAGAAGTCACTGCCCTTAGAATACCAATTGCTTCCAGGAACAGAACCAGAGGTGATTTGCAAAGCAAAAGACCAAACGGATGCTTTCTAATCACTGAAGGACTGAAACATGCCGTTTCAAACTTGAACAAGGCAAGGAAAGGGTAAAGTCTCCCAACACCATATATGAAATGTGGGTTACTAGAGAGGGAACAGAAGCTTTGGACAGCAAGTCACACTGGAGGTCTGTTCTAACAGTTAACGGTTAATGTACAAACCAGCACCATCAATTTCAATCAACCATTTCAGGACATAGTACTCTTTCCTGGTGCAGAAACTTTTTTCAGGAGCAAAATTAAAAAAAATAACATCCAGAGCAGCCTCTTTTCCTCAAAGAGCAGCATTCAGTATTAATATAGGAAAGAAAACTGAACTACAGACGATGCGATGTTGATTCTCATCAAGGCTGTACAGTAGTGCCAGGGATGAAAGCAACAAATCAGCAGTGCAAAGCTGCCTCCTTCTCTAATCTTCTGATCAGTAAGGAACAATAAGCTCATCCTAACATACAAGTCCTGTGTTTCAGCATCTTCTTCTATAACAGTTTTTAGAAAGTTATTGTTATGGAGAATAAAGTGCATTAGCAATTGGGGAAGCAGTGCTCTCACATAAATACCACATAAACATCTTGGCAGAGAATTTGCATTTGTTGTCTCCATAATGGTACATAGTTTAGTACTGTGTTTTTTAATTAAAAGCAATCCAATGCAATTTGACAGAGAGCATCATTTCAGCTCTACAAGGACAGTACTATCTATTTAGGAAACAGATAATACTTAGTCAAAGGTTATCTTAAATTGATTTGCCATTAAGCGAAGTAGTAAGTCTACTACTGAAAAAAAACCCTGAGTGCAGCAACATGTTCAAAATGTCGTTTGTCTTAGGACTGACTGTATTAGCTATGCTCTACACTTAACCTAATGGGCAGCACAACACAGCTAAAGAATTACTGTGACAAAATGCAAGATGTCCCTTTCACAGTGTCAGCAACATAAGGTGCTGCCTAAGGATGGCTGTTAAGAATGGCACTTCTGTATGTAAATGTGTCCTCTTTCAAAACTGATAGCTTTATGTAACATTTCATTCAGTGTCTCCGTCCAGCTTTTTCAAGTCATAGCCTACACATGCTGTTCCCCAAGAGAGAAATCCACAGTTCTTCTCACTGGGTTTTAAAACTAGAACACTGAGTCTTTGCTGCCCAGATTCACCTCCAGCACACACATACGGATTTGGTCAATATTATATAAGCTGTCACTTAATGAGGTCTGGAATATTTGTTGTTAAACCATGATTTTTAATGGTAACCAGAGCTCCACAGAAGTGACATATACTCAAATGGTAAAATAAGGCATCAATGATGTCATCAATGATCGTTCTCATTTTTGAGACTTTATCAGGAAAGGTGGGGTGGCAGTTAGCAGACAGACCAGATCAAGTGAAGTTTACATAATCCTAGGACTTGTGAGATCAAGTTTTGAAAGTCTGCATCCAAAACCAAACTGTAGCATATAATATGGCACAACACAGGCATTTCCTAGTATCCATAAGTGCCAGTAGTCAAAACAGAAACTTTTTTTTGAAGAAGAGACTGTTCTACTGAAGAGCACTCTTCTAGGTAATTTATAAGTTTAGTCATGACTGAGAAAAAATCCAGAGTGACAGAAGGCTGTAAAGACAGATAATTATAAATCTATAATTTTACACTTCTATCTGTTTTGATTAAAGTAAAAAGAATACAACAAAAAAATGAATGCAAGTAACTTGACTGCAAGGTGTTTGGGCTCATGATGATACTCAAATTGGGTTACATAAAGACTAATCATATCTAAAAAGTCTGTCTCAATAAAATTCCTAAACAGCACAACTATGGGTATGCTTTTTAAAGTTACACCTCAACTTATGCATCAAAATTAATCAGGTGTCAATTAATCAAGCACCATAAGGCTTGACATTGACAGAATGGAACATGTCCAACAGAAAACAAATAGAATTATGTTATTGAAAATGTCTTCCTTAGCTTAGTTCATATCTATGTTCTCTCAGGCCACAAATACGTGTGTTGTGTGTTTTGCCTCCAAACTGAACATAAGAAACAAGCCTTTGATTATTTTTACCACATTTTGATTTTAAAAAGTAAACAAAAAAAGACTCCATTTTTTTCCCCTACATCTGGGATTTAGGTATTTGCACCTATGTTCTTTGGAAGAGCACTGCTAACCAGCAGTGTTTCTCTCAGAGATTGGGCCCAAACACCATTTCTCAGTAACTGCAAGTGTTTGCCAAGTTCACATTCTTTCTGCAACTTTTTATTTTTTTATTTTTTTTTTTCTGTTAAGCAGGGTGTTTTTCTGGTGGAGAATGGTTATTGCAGTCAGCTCTACAGAACCACTGAATAGTTAGGTCAGAAGTGACTTTAAAGAACATCTAGTTAAAACCCAGCCTAGCCATAGGCAGGGATACCTCTCCCTAAACCTGGCTGATCAGGATCCCATCCAACCTGGCCTTGAACACTTCCAGGGATGAAGCACCCACAACCATTCTGATCTACCAAAACTCCCGAGTCTATCTCCTTGGGACTGCTCTCAATCTATTCATGTCTCAGACTGAATTTGTGCTTGCGATTGTCCCAGCCTAGGTGCAGAACCTTGCAGTTGTTGAACTTCGTGCAGTTTGCATGGGCCTAGTTCTCAAGCCTGTCAAGGTTCTTCTGGAGCAACTGAAACCTCATCAAGTAATACACACACACAATGGTAATATGACATTGCAGATCCCACAGACAGTGGGGTCATAACAGGAGTTGTAACACAAAAGATATCCTGAAGATTTTACCAACAGTGACAGCTTCTTTTGTCCTCTTAATATATCAAAAATAAGGTTTGTGGGAATCAGTAGTGTTTGACATCACTTAGTCAGGCCTGTTTTGTTGTGCAGGTTGCAAGAAATCTTATCAATGCTTCTCTTTAACATTTTTTTGCCATTAAAGACAGCCTTACATTCCTAATGAAGACTCTAAGGGCAGAATATAGTGATGGACAATTCCTACTGTTAAAAAAAAAACATAATCAAAAACCCCAAACAAACTCCCACAATTACAATATGATTTTAGCAAAAGCAGATACTACTAAAAATAGACTTTTTTCATTCCCCCCTTAACTTACAGTTCTAAGCACTGCCACTAACAGATCAGCAAAAATTTTTCAGCTCTTTTTGTAAGTTTTTATTTTTATACCAAGTGATATTTGAAGCAGTTTTAATACTTCACCCGAATTTAGCAAGAAGTTATAAATTAATCCCAAAAAAACAAGTGCAGTACGATATTAATTTCCAGAAAATTCTCTTCTGCGTTTGTATTCCAAAATGATACCACAGCTTTTTACAAAACCACTAGCATAAGGATTTCAAATGTAACAAACCTGACAGCAGCTAAAGAAAGCCAAGTATGTCAGTTATGAAAAGCTACATTTATCCTGTTTATCCCATTAGAGATGCAATTAACCTTGTATATTTTGTCTACAAAGATAACTTAACGGTCTTCTTTCTGAAAATACTATTAAAAAAAGCACCTCCTTACTAGGTCACACATCTGAACACAAATTCAATTACCAAAACATGACCTATTTCTGAAAAGCAAAAAGTAGAACACATTCCAAATGAGATTACAGCATTAAACATGGAAAGAGAAAGAACAAAGTGGGAGACTGAAAATATTGTTCCCTGGCATTCTGTATATACAGCACTCTGTATTGGCAAATAATAATTCCCCTTTTTAACTGTCTTGCATAATTCTGCTTCTTGCTGCCAAGGAAAAAAGGAATTACTATTATTTTCAATACACATATTCATTGCAGTAATCAATTGCAAATACAATGTCCCACTAGTTCTACAAAAACAACATTGCAATGCCAGATCACTTCAGAAGAAAAGAACTGAGAATTGATCTCTGAGTGGCTACAAAATTAGTGTTCATTTCACACAACATGATACCTTCTGTCAGCCATCTAACCTGTTCTAAAACCATTCAAAAAACTCATCAGTTCCTGATGCAGGGAACTACATTTTAAACTGCTCTGCAAAGAACCTGTTCTATAAATACACCTGTTGTTGGCATGTGTTCAAAAATGCCTCTACTATCTATGTAGCAGGAATACAACATATAACTGAAAAAGCTACTTACACAGAAAACTGACAACATTAGAATTGTTATCTAAATATTACTCTTTAATCCCATAAAAAGCCTTTAAAAATATGAACTGGGAGATGGCCTAATATCAGGCATCCATTAAAGACACTTTCTAGTGTGTGTTTTGTGTTTTAAAGCAGAAATGGCAGAATGGAGCAAAGGAGTGCATAAGGAATAAAGGAAAGAGGGAGAGTGAAAAGGAAAAAGAGGGTAAGAAGAGGTTTGAGGAGAAAGAATTTGACCATAGCCTTTGCCCCATTACTGTAACAAAAATCTTGCTGGTTGAGTGAGTGTTTCTTTTCCAATCTGCAGCATGTCTAATTGTTCTTACTGCATGATCTTACAAACTCTCCTGTCAGGTACTTCAATGACCTAGATTCTCAAAGATTAATTCCACTTACTCTCAGTGTCATGCTTTTTTTCATTGGTCTCTATGCTCTTTCTCAAAACAGCAAGCATTTGCTCTAGTTTCTTAACCTTCAAGTAATTCACTGTTAGCCTAATGATTCACTGTAAACCTTTCAGATAACACTGAAAATTTGCTTACATATTCAGTATACACTCTCACTGAAACATTAATGAGGTTGAAAACATCAAACACTTGTCTCAAAGCCTTTCCAGCTCTGAAGCAAAACAAAGCATCACTGTGTATATTTTCCATTCATTCAGCGCAGAACAGCAAATCCAAATACTTCTTTAAATTAGGATTTTCTTTTCACTGAAAAAAATTTAAAATAATCCAATTTTTATAAAATACCCTGATCATAGGAAAGTCTTAAAACCAGTTGCCCCTATTTAAATGTTAATAGCAGCTCAGAACACATTTCCGAATAACTTAAGTCCAAGAAAGGCTGAAAAATTATTACTTAGAGCTACAAAAATCTTGCAAAGGAACTAAATGGGATAACTTGTTGCCTCTTGCTTTGCACTTCAAGAAACAGACAAACACCAAAATGTAAAACACAGTTGCAGGAACCTGAGTTCACCACTAGGTATCTACTAAATTTATTTACTTAATAAGCCTTGAGAATGGGCTTTATTTCTGAGACAAGACACTAATTACAGGACATAAGTATTTGCACATAAAGTACCTAATCTTCAGTAGTCTGCCATTTATTTGCCTAACTATACTTGTGTTCATTTGTATCATTCTGCCGAACCATAATCTTACCGATGTTATTAAGGAAATGCAACTACAAACATACTCTGATAAATTCTTTATTCCCCTTTTTTCTGCCAAAACTTTACCACTGCAAGTAAAATTTGTGAAATTAATTGTTTTACACTTGGTGCACTTTATTTCTCTTTTGGACAAACCACTGGTAATGCCATATTGGAAAACATATACTAAAACTGACCAGCAGACATACAGAAGCATAATTATTTGATGGTCAACTCATAATGTAAAAATTGCAGATATATTACTATCTCTAGAAACTGTTACAAGTAGTTAAATTTCCAAACTATTGACAGTTTTTGCTACACCAGAACAAGTGAATAATAGGCAACATTTTAGAAGTCCTTAGTAGCTTCCCATCAACAGCTGATGTTGTGATACTTCCAAAACATACAGAAGATGCTATTAGTTACACCAACCACATGAAAACAACAGTAAAAACTGAATTCTCCAGTACTTGGATGTCATTGAACAATATATTCCTCACTCTCTTTCAGTTGAGATTTAGCTTTCTCCATCATTCTAAAAAAAGATTCCAATCCCATTATAGGAACATTTGAAAAGAAGTAATGCAATGTGACTCATATTTATCAATATAAATAGTCATGAATATTCTACTATACAGAATTAAGCATGCAAGTTTATGCTAATCCTCTGATCTCACCATTCCCAGGTTACAGTTAAAAAAACATTATTCAAGAAAGAGGTTACATACCCATTTCATTAATTGCTGCTCTTGCTTTTGAGACAAAAGAACTAACTTCACTTGAGTGCATTTTTGCTCTTTCTTTAAGGTCAGCACCTGTAAGTGACATTTCACACTCGTTAGCAAACTGTAAACAGTACTATACATACATGGTTTAAAAAGCAAAATTTTCCTGCATTCCAAAATAAAGTAAGTCTATTTTGACACAAGGACAATTCAAATTGTTCACAATCATATTCTGCAGATTTCAATGAAAACATGAGCTATCTATCAAAATGAAGCAAAGAAAAGCAAACCAAAAAGAAAACTAAAATCAAATAAGCAAATTACCCACCACCAGATTTTCATTAAGCATATTCTTTCCAGTGACATTTCTTCTTAAGAAAGAGAAGCAAACAGTTTATGAACAATTGCATTATGTTATTATTTAATCTGACATACACTTTTCCCAATGGTGTCACGACACAAATCAACAGTGTGCATTTTAGCATTACGAGACTACATTTATATAAACAGAAAATTCTACAGTGGATCTAGTACCGTGTTTCAACAGTACATTCATGAAATGTGTTTTTGTAAGTTACAATTCTTCAAACAATTGTTGCAAATTGAAATTTCTATATATTTCTGCATTAATATATGAACATAACTCTGCTTAAAAAGACACCTAAACTCAGTATTTTCTGTCACAATTGTATAAAGAAAAAGAGAGAGAATAATAATGGCTAAATACAGTGTAAGACAAAAAATCCATCTTGCTTCTAAAGAAAGAATACAGAAAGAAGACATACATTTTCCAGAGAAGCGTAGCGTTCTCACTGCAACGTAGTGCATATGTTCTTCCCATATCATAAACCTGAACTTACTAAGGTGCTCTTTTGCATTTGTTAAGGCTAAGCAAAGCATATAATCAGTGCAAAAGCCAGCTGTGCCTTTCTCTACCCTAAGAACCAAAATTCTATCCACTCAGGAGAGCTTAATTAACTTGGATTAAGTGATGATTGTAACACTGAATTTTGAAATAGGCAAAATTCAAAAAGGGGAGCTATAGGCTCCCCTTTTACCTCTCTGGACATAACTTATGTGAGACCTTCCTGACCCTCTTCAGCAAATAGTTTTAGATATACTTCTGTTGACTGTACTAGCTGAAACACAACTGTATTCCAGCTCTGGGAAATCAGTATCTCAGTCTGTTATTTTCTCGTAGACATCCAGATGCTGTTATAAGCCAAATAACACAGCTCTACAAACTTCCTTCTACTTCCACCATAGCAGATCTCCTCAGTTTGCTTAAGACTTTTGTTCTCCTTCTATGCATGTCAATATGAAAGCAATAAAGCATCAGTCCTGGCTGCATTTGCATGTTTCCCACTATATAATGTCATGTTTAACTTACATTTTCAGACACCTTACCAAAAGGTGTAAAGAAACCTTCCAGAATATGTCCCAACTGAAGGCAGTATGACAGGCCCATTGAGCCGGCAGTACAAAACAGAAATTACTCCAGTCAAGTCTGCACTACAGCAAACTTGCAATAGCTACTTTAGTAACTAACAACCAGAACATACAGAAATCTTGCCTGGAACCTGAAACCGAAACAAAACTTGTATCCATACACTGGCATATAGAAGTCTAAATCATATAAAACTGCAAGCAGATTTCAGAAATGCATTTATGTATGTGACTCTGTGCGTAAAGACAGCAAATGACAAAATACCACTTTCCTAGTCTCATTTAATGCCTGTCTTCATCTTCCATAACTCTGTTAATTTCATTGCCTATGTAAGAACAAGAAACTTCCACACATTGAAATCCTGCTCACTGGGCATGCATGCCCTTTCATTTAAAGAAAACTTTAAAGGAGAGGCATTAAACCTAAAAAATATGTCTAAGACTACTGTTAAGAAAATTTAATGTCAAGATAAGACTACAGCAATTTTAAGGTTTTGATTTACTCACTCATTTTTGAAACTGGGACTCAAAAAAAACCAAACAACTTTTATAAACAAACAAACAAAAAAAAAGCTAACTGCATGCTTCTTCCTTCATGCATTTCCCTGAGCATATTTACATATTTACAGAAATCTATTCAATTTTCAAGAAACACTTTTTAAGAATGGATTAGAAGGTAGGTACAAAATTAAAATCCATTATTTTTGTGTACTGTAGAAGAACTTCTGGTACAATATCTGATCTTAACACCTTAACCAACTTCTGCACTCTTACATTTTCCTTTTTAAGTATTTTGCTTTCACTACTGTCAAGGAAACAGAAAAAATTCTTTTCCTAACCCTTTCCTATTTTAGGTCTCTGAAGTATAATAATAGTAACTGAAGCAATTTCAGATAAAAGACCTTTAGGCAGAAACCATTCACTGCACACCAGCAGAACACACACCTGGGCATCTGCTGGTTCACAGAAGATACAACTGCCACCAACTTCATATTTCTGTTCATAAGATTCAATCACTGATCAAAGAATTCTTGAAGAATTCCTTGACCCATATAGCAGAGAACTACTCTCACATCTCTTCAAAATCTGTTCTCTAGTGAGATGTTAGAAAGGTTAAGATTCTGAAGACAGCCATGAAGGAAAGTGCAGGTTTTACCAGACTTCTCGTGTCTTGGCTGTTGAAATCAAAATACTCCTCTCTCACCCAAAGTTTCCTAAATTATCTGAAAACAGTATTTGCTCAAATGCTGAGAGCAACTAAGCAGCTTATCTTTTCAAACCACAGAAACCTACTAAGGATAAACCTCTAAAAAACTTTCCCATGAGCCAAGCTGAAATCTGTGGATACTTTTGGCCCATCCTACTCCCCATATCCAGTAAAGTCTCCAGGGACTGCACTGTGAGTCTGTGACTCCACACCACACTGAATGCAGGTCTCTGCAAACTCTCCCACTCAAAGACTGAAGAAAGGGGTGACAAGAACGGCCATTGACCTGAGGCAAGGTAACTGTTACAGATTTGATTCAACACTGAGCATTATGAAACCCACATCCACCTGGCTTGTACTGAAGCACAAAACATTGTCTTCTCCATATTACCCCAGCTAGCATCATGCTGATTTGTTCCACTTAAATAATTCTTATACTCAAAAATGTATCCAAAGCTAGTCAAATATATGATCCTAGGGGTCATGCTCACCAGAATTTCACAAATGCCCATTTTTAAAGCTGAGGGAGAGAAACTTTCAAAGTACCACCTGTTAATAAAGGACAAAAGTGCAACAGTGCAACTGTCAATATACTCTGTCAATGCAATCAACCACTTTCTCTTACAGCTACATTACCACTAAGAAAAATACTCTCCAGTTGTGAATAAACTCTTGTTGAATTAATTCACAGGAGCACTACTTCCAATGAAGTAATTACAAAGCAAACTTCCATGCAGATTTCCAATGAATAGTCCTGTGTGCTGAATACTACTCCGAACATCAGTCTTTTGAAGGTCTTCTGAGCAGTAACTACATAACCATAGTGACTAGCTTACATTTCACAATGATGTTTATTTCAGAAAACCAAGGGCAATCCAGCAATCAGACATATTGCTGTTATTTACCAGAATTTTTCCACCTAGACCATGTGACAAGGACAGCTATGAAACTTAGAAAACACAGCAAAAGAAACCAAGCTCTACAATGATTTCTCTGACCTCATGCTTCTTGCCTTATTTGGATATTTTCACATACTTTGCGAAGTTGAAAAGTTAAGTGGTGAATATGAAAAATCTGTTACAACATCTCTGTATAAAGTCTCACTTTCTAAATACCATAAATGCCTACGAATTTTCTTGTACACTACTGTTCTGTAACTATGCTTTAACATGTGCTTTCAAAACACACAAAAAAGTGTGAACTAAAAGGGCACAGAAGGCATACTGTTTAAATAGTATTAATATTTACTACTAGGATTTACTTAAGGCATCATAATAAAAATTTTAGCTTCACATAATGATTTTTATTTTAAAAAACGATTTTCAGAAAGTGAAATGCTGAAATTATTCTCCCAAGTGTTGGAAAGTGCCCAAAATGCCTTTTCCTGAGATGGGGAAAAGAAGTAACATATACACAGGCACATGAGATAGAATAAATTATTAAACTCTTATCACAGCAATGTTATTTTGAGCTTTTTTCTGCTTTTGCTGAACACAGATCAATCACTTCTGCCTGCACACCAACATTTCAGTAAGGGAGTGACATCCAAGAGTATCCAAAGATACTCTTCTGCGTGGTCTGTCCAATTCCTCTGTGTCTTACTGGCAAGTAACTAGGAATGCTGAAAATTACTAAGTATGGAAGCACAACCTATAATACATTAAACAATCCAATGGAACAGGTTCATGAATTTATGAAGGAAACTCACAACGCTTACATTCCAGTGAACTACAGGCCTGACTTTGGTACCAGGAAAGATCATGGAGAGGATCATCTTAGTGAGCTCTCAGAGCAATTGCAGGGCAGCCAAGGGATTAGGGCCAGTCAGCATGGATTTATGAAAGAGAGATCTTGCTTAATCAACCTGATCTCTTGTTATGACCATGTGGCTCGCCTTTTAGATGGGAGGAAGGCTGTGGATGTTGTCTACTCAGGCTTTGGGAAGGCTTTTGACACAGTCTCCCACAACATTCTTCTGGAGAAACTGGCAAATCATAGTACAGGTAAATGTATCCTTTATTAGGTTAAAAACTGGCTGGCTGGCCGTTCCCAGAGAGATGTGAGTAATGGGGCTGGCAGATGCTCACAAGCAGTGTCCTTCACAGCTCAGTTTTGGGGCCAGTCTTGTTTAATATCTTTATTAATAACCTGGATGTGGGGATAGAGAGAACCCTCAGTAAGTCTACAAATGACACCAAATTGTGTGGGAGTGTTGATCTAGTCGAGGGCAGGAAGGCTCTACAGAAGGATCTGGACACAGAAACAATGAATCATTAGGGATCGGAAGGAACCTCAAAAGACCATCTAATCCAATCCCCCTGTCACACCAGGATCACCCACGCCAAGTCGTACGGTAACACATCCAGGCGGGTCTTGAATGTCTCCAGAGAAGGAGACTCCACAATCCCCCTGGGCAGCCTGTTCCTGCGTTACCCTCATTGTGAAGAAGTTCCTTTTGATATTTATATGGAAACTCCTATGTTGCACCTTACACCCATTACCCTTGTCCTATCACCAGATGACATTGAGAAAAGCCTGGGTCCTTCCTCCTGATACCCACCTCTCACGTATTTGTAGACATTAATGAGGTCACTCTTCAGTCTACACTTCTCCAAACTAAAGTGACCCAGCTCCCTCTGCCTTTCCTCATAAGGAAGCTGTTCTACTTCCTTCATCATCTTCATTGCTCTATGGTGGACACCTCCAGCAGCTCTGTGTCCTTATTGAACTGAGGTGCCCAGAACTGAACACAATACTCCAGATGCAGTCTCACTAGTGCAGAGTAGAGGGGGAGAAGAATATCTCTCCATCTGCTAACCACTCCCTCTTCTGATCCCTGGAATGCTGTTGGCCCTCTTGGCCACAAAAACACACTGCTGGCTCACAGTCATCCTGCTGTCCACCAAGGCCCCCAGGCCCCTTTCTCCTACACTGCTGTCCAACAGGTCTGTCTCCAAACTATGTTGGTACCTGGGGTTGTTCTGGCCCAGATTTAAGACTCTACACTTACCCTTGTTGTACCTCATTCAGTTTCTCTCTGCCGAGCTCTCTAGCCTGTCCAGCTCTCACTGAATGGCAGCACAGTCTGCTGGGGTGTCCCCAGTGCACCCTAATCCCTCATCTAAGTCATTCATGAATAGATTGAAGAGGACTGGTCCCAGCACTGATCCTTGGGGGACCCTACTAGATACAGGCCTCCAACTAGACTCTGTCCCATTAACCACTACTTTCTGGCTTCTATCCTGCAGCCAGTTCACAATCCACCTCACTACCCAATCATCCAGTCCCAGCTGCCTCAGTTTGGCTGCAAGGATGCTATGTGAGGCTGTGTCAAATGACTTACTGAAGTCAAGACAGACCACATCCACTGTTCTGCCATCATCTATCCACCCAGTTACGCCCTCATTAGTTGGTCAAGCATGACTTCCCCTTGGTGACTGTCCATCTTGTCCCTGATGTGCCTAGAGACAGCGTGTATCACCTTCCCTGGGAAAGACATCAGACTGACTGGTATATAGTTACCTGGGCCCTCCTTCTTACCTTTTTTGAAGGCTGGAGGGACATTTGCTAACCTCCAGTCTCTAGGCACCTCTCCTGATCCCCATGACTTAGAAAAGGTAATGGAGAGTGGCTTAGCAATGACTTCCACCATCTCCCTTAGCACACATGGGTGCATCCCATCATGGCCCATTGATTTATGTACATCCAGTTTGGATTGGATTGATGGGCCAAGGCAAACTGTATGATGTACAAGTGTAAGGCCAAGTGCTGGGTCCCGCATTTTGGTCACAACAACCCCAGGCAATGCTACAGGTTCAGGGATGAGTGACTCAAAAGCCACTCAGCAGTAAATGACCTGAGGGTGCTGGTAGACAGCCAGCTTCATATGAGCCAGCAGTTTGCTCAGATGTCCAAGAAGGTCAATAGGATCCTGGCCTGTATCAGGAATAGCATAGTCAGCAGGAGAATGCAAAGTATCGCACCCTTGTACTTGGCCCTTGTGAGGCCTCATCTTGAGCACTGTGTTCAGTTCTGGGCTCCTCATTACAGGAAAGACATTGAGATGCTGGAACATGTCCACAGGAGAGCTACTCAAACTCATAAGGGGTTTAGAGAACAAATCATATGAGAAGAAACTGAGGGAGCTGGGCACGTTTAGCTTGGAGAAGAGGAGGCTGAAATGGGACCTCACTGCCCTCTACAACTACCTGAAGGGAAATCATGGGTGTGTGTTGGCCTCTTCTCCTTGGTGATAAGTGACAGAACCAGGGGAAATAGTATGAAGTTGAGGCAGGGGAGGTTTAGATCAGACCTTAGAAAGAAATTATTTACAGAAAGAGTGGTCAAGCACTGGAATAGCTTTCCCAGGGAGGTCACCATCCCTGGAGGTGTTTAGGAAGAGTGCAGACATGGTGGTTCACAACATGCTAGAGTGGCTGGCATGGCAGGAGTTATTTTGTGGTTTCCCATCAATCAGGCATTTCGGCATTTGTGGGTATGGTTTGACTCTGTGATCTAGTATGGCCTTTCCAACCATGTTTTTTTCTGCGATTCTGTTGTTAACAAGGAGTACAAAAAATGCACTACCTCAATAACTTAAAAGTTAAGTATTGCTATGAACCTACAGCTTATTCCCACACAAGGTTAGTAAGTACACCGTTGACTTAATAGCCCTTCTTCATCACACAGAAAAACTGACAAATGGCCAAGTTTGACTACATTACAGATAAATGTAAATATAAAAAATCACTGAGTACGGTGTATGTAAATATATTTCCTCAAAGGCAGGTGTGTGCAAGCCCTTGGGCTTGCAACAGCTTCTCTAGATCAGCTGAAATCACTAGCAGAACCACAATCAAATTTAAGAAGGTTAGGAAAACCCCAAAAGGAGCTGTACATATTTGAGGACACCACTACAGCCAATTTATGGATTCAACTTTTTCTTTGAATTACAATAATTTTGGAAATAAAACTTTTACATCCCAAATCTGTCCAGGACAACTAAATTCCCAGTTTTGGACAGAAACAGGAATAACTCATAAAAGTCACTGTATTTAGAGACATACACTGTCAAGTCTAAAGTGAGCTACTCTTTCTTTATATACAATATAAAGAGTTTGTTAAATAGATATATATATAGCAGTAACAAAAGCTATGCATATTATTCTGTCAATAGATATATACTTCAAGTAATTATCCTCTCTACAAAAACAAAAACCCAAAAAGCATAGTTTAAATTTGACTGTAATGTCAACATGTAAATTTATGATATTTATTTTGCATTTGACTACCATTCCTCTGTAAAGCAACACACTTGATAAATAACCATACTAAACAAAGACGATTACTGCTACCAATATCTCTTGCCTGTTGTGAAAAAAGAACATTTTATGCTTTACACACAAAATACATATGCATTCCAGTAAGAAATCCACCGTACTTCCCAGCCCAGTCAGACTGAGTGTACTTGGATAATCAACCTCTATTCTGTAATCTAGAGCTTACTCATTATATTCATAAATAAAAATTAGCCCAGTATGATCAATTAAGGAAAGACAGAATGGTTCATAAATACTAACTATTCTGGTCCATCTTTCACAAAATAGCCAAGGAGATTGTCTGTGATGTGATAGAAAAAAAGTCTACATTGGACCACCTGGTCCACCCTTCTGTCAAATACACAGATGTGAAACAGGCTATTCAGACTCCTTTCAAGTCTCCAATATTGCTGCAAAGGGAGATTCTAATTCTTCTCTGGGAAAACTATTTCTATATTTAATTCTAAACTAATAATATAAAAAAGAAGAATTATTATTTTATCTGGACAGAATTCTTCCAAAGCCATTTGTGCCTATGACCTCTATCATTGCATACATCCTTGCAAATAAAGCACCTTGCTCTTTATCTACTGGGCACAGGAAGATAGCTACATCCTACCCCTCAACTCCCAAATCACCTTCTGCTGGCCTATTAAGTGCTGAGTAGAACAATTAGGCTTGATATGCTTACTCATAGTAATCTTATTGATGCAGTCCAGTACACTGTTAGTCTTTTTACTGCTATGGTACTGCTAGCTCATTATAAGCTTTTGTACCTCAGAACCTCCACAATTCTTTGCAGCAGAGCAATATACCAGCCAGTCAGTTCCCTGCCTGTTCTGACACTCAATACTATTCGATTCCAGGTGCAAGATTTTATGTTTATCTCTGCTAAACTTCACACAATTGCTCTTGGCCCAATTTTACAGCCTGGTAAGGTCTTTCTGAATGGGGCTCCTCCTTTCCACATATCTACTTTTCCTTCTACTTTAAAGTAATGTGCAAACTCAGAGATGGTTTAGCAATTTCCAAATTATTTGAACAGCACTCCAGACTCAGCAGTGACACACAAGAAACTCTACTTTGACCAGCTTACAGCTTGACTTTAGGTTATTAATACTGTATCATCCTTTGAACTTGGCAGGTGAGTCACTTTCCAGTTAGTACGTCCAGCCCATGTCTTACCAACCTGCCTACAGGTAAGCTAGGGGAGAAAGCAATCAGATGCCTTATTAAAATAAAGGTGGATTGCATCCATAACAATCAGATCATCAGGGGTTGGAAGGGACCTCCAGCAGTCATTGATTCCAACCTTCCTGCTTAAGCAGGATCATAAAATCTAAGTTACACAGAAATGCATTAAGACGGGGCTTAAGAGTAGACTCCACAACCTCCCTAGGCAGCCCATTCCAACACTCAGTAACCTCAGTAACCCTTACATTAAAAAAATGTTTTCTCATATTGAGATGTTATTTCCTGTGCTACAGCTTACACTCATTACCCCTTGTTCTATCACAAGTCTTCAGTGAAAAGAGACTGTCTCTTTCTTCTTGACACTCAGCCCTTATGTATTCATATATAGTGATTAAGTCCCCACATAACCTTGTCCTCTCCAAGGCTGTCCCAGGTCTCTCAATCTCTCATCATAAGGCAAGTGCTCCAGTCTCCTAATCATCCTCGTGGTCTTCACTGAACTCTCTCAATCAAGTCTATATCCCTTTTGAACCAGGGAGCCCAGAACTGGACACAATATTCCAAATGTAGCCTCATTAGGACAAAGTAGAGGGCGAGAAGAACCTCTCTTGATCTGCTGGACATCCTCTTCTTGATACATCTCAGGATTCCGTCAGCCTTCTTGGCCACAAGAGCATATTGCTGTTCCACAGATAACTAGTCATTGGCAAGAACTACAAGACCTCTCTCAATGGAAGTGCTATCCAGTAGATCATCTCCCAACTCCTACTGAGGCATTTGTTACTCCTTTCCAGATGAAGGTAAACCTCATTAAATTCCTCTTTGTCCATCCCTCCAGTCTGCCCAAGTCTTCGTGAAAGCAGACACAGCCATCAGATGTACCAGCCAGACCACCCAGCTTAGTGTCATCAGTAAATTTGCTGAGAAGACACCCTATCCCATCATCAGTTATTAATAAAGATACTAAACAAAACCCTGGGGTACACCACTAGTTACAGTTCTCCAGCTACATTCTGCACCATTAATCATCACTCTCTGGGCTCCACATCCCGTTCTTAATCCAAGTCACAAACTGGTCTTCAGTCCCACAGTTCCTAAGCTTACTCACACAGATATTATGGAGAACTGTGTCTTACTAATATTGAGGTATACTACATCCACTGGTCTTCCAGCTTCCACTCTCCTTTGATCCAGTGAGCAAGGGGTTCTGTTACAGAATGCAATCACATTGGCCAAGCACAATTCACCTGAAGTATACTGGAATTTTCCAGTACACTGAGTTTTTTCAGCCACTTTCTCTCTTTCTTATGCTTGGAAACAACTTTCCACTTGGAAACAGCTGTTCTATAATTGCCCCACAGAATGAAGTGAGACTGACTGCTCTGTGGTTTCCCAAATTCTCCTTTGTACTATTTGTCATTTCCAGTCACTTGGACCTGCCATGACCTTTTATATACAATAATGTTGGCTCTCCAGTGTAGTAACACAGATGCATCCCATCAGATCCTGCTCATGCCTACATGTCTAACTGATACAGACAGAACTTTGTCCTCATCCATTGCCAGTGGTTTGCTCTTTGCTATGCTGTCACTTCTCGGCACCAAAACTTGACAGCTATCCTTCCTGTTGCAGACCAAAGCAACAGGTTAAAAAAAAAGCATGCTTCTGCCTTCCCTGGTGACATCTGTAACTAACCTACCAGTTTCATGCAACAGTGGACTTATATTTTCCTTGAACTTCATATTACTGTACCTACATGAGTTTTTGTTATTCTTGACACTTTGCTAGTCAGAGCTCCAACTGAGCTTCTTCAATTCTAAACATATCTCTGTATACCTTAGAAAAATTTCTCTACTACTTTTCAGGAATCTGACCCACTTTCCAATGCTAAAGCAAGTAACTTCTCCAAAATACATATAATGGGTATGTGAGTGATTAAAAGACAGGAAGAAAGCACTTCTAAATTTTCAAGAATAAGTCAAGTTATTCAAATCTAAATCTTTAAAACTACAAAACACAAAATAAATATGTAATATATTAAATATGGTTCAGTGTATACCTACTTTCAAGACTTTTATTTTCTCATTTATCAATACTTACAACTCATTTACCGAATCATAGTTTTCAATTGTGACATATGAGAGATTTGAAAGAAACAGGAATAACTCATAAAAGTCACTGTATTTAGAGACATACACTGTCAAGTCTAAAGTGAGCTACTCTTTCTTTATATACAATATAAAGAGTTTGTTAAATAGATATATATATAGCAGTAACAAAAGCTATGCTTTTAAGGTAGCTTTCCTTAGGGGAAGTTAAGTATTCTGAATTTACTCTTATTAAACCTCATGAAATTCCTCTTTGCCTATCCCTCCAGTCTGTCCAAGTCTTCCTGAAAGCAGGTACAACAATCAGGGGTATTGGCCAGACCACCCAGCTTGGTGTCATGAGCAAACTTGCTGAGGAGATACTCTATCCCATCATCACAGTCATTAGTAAAGATACTAAACAAAACCAGACCCTAAGTTCAGTTAAGCATCCGCCAAACAAAGAACTGCTAACAACCTGCTTTTCAGGATCAGCTTCTTTTAAAAGTACCACTGAAAAGACCTTACTCACAAAGCACTGGAACTTACTGTCCCACTATTTCTGCTGAGTTTTCATATTTTAAATCAAACAAATGCATGTAACTGGTAAACTTTAAATTAAATTATTGTTCCATCAAATCTTAATCTTTAAGGAACCAGTGTATTATTGTTAAACATGGCTTTGCATAACTTTTTTTTTTCTTATTCCTTAAAGATAGGCCAAAATCTATGATCTATGTTGACCTCAATGACAAAGGAATTCCCTGACATTTAGTCTCAGTCTCCACAGTTTTAACCACACTCTTGTAACTTCTCATACTTTAAAACTAAATAGAGGGAAAAAAAAATTTAAATTAAACAGACAAGATCACTGATTCTACATGGCAAGTATGGCATGGATCTTCATGGTTTAGCACATTTCATACTGGGATTTAAAAAAAATGGTAGGAAAAAAACCCATAATAGTAAAAAAATCAGTTGCATATCACAAAATACTAAGGAAGCACTTAAAATCTTCTCATATAAAAGGGAATAGACATCTCCACAAGTTATATTTAGGTTTTGAAAACCCAATTTTTTTTCAGTTGCTCCAAATTATTGGAAAGTCAGTATACTACAAATACCTAGAATTACTTTAAATAAGTATAGATTCATAGAGTGGTTCAGGTTGGAAGGGACCTTAAAGATCATCTAGTTCCACCTCCCCTGCCATGAGCAGGGACACCCCCCATTAGACCAGATTGCTCAAGGCCCCATCCATTCTGACCTTGAACACCTCCATGAAGGGGGCATCCACAACCTCCCTGGGCAACCTCTTCCAATGTCTCACCATCCTCATCATGAAGAACTTCCTCCTGACTTCCAGTCTAAACCTTCCCTCTTCCAGCTTGAAACCATTACTCCTGATCCTACCACTACAAGGCCTTGTAAACAGCCCCTCTCCACCTACAAGTAACTATGTTCATGATCACTCTGTAGAAATTCTAATTATGTAATGTAAAAGGAATCAGAAAAGCAAAAGCACTACATTAACATGGGACCTAGTTTTAAGAACGAATTAATATACTTAATAGCTGCCTCTAGATCCCCAAACAGCTACAAACAGTCACTTGATAAACACACAGAGCTTCGCCCTATGCCTATCTGACTGCCTATCTCTCCTATCTCCTATCTCTGTTATACAAGCACATTAAGGAGGTTATGTTACATTCTGCATAATTGCCTATTAAATAACATTCCATCTAAGAAACTAGTTCATAACATATATTTATCATAAGGTTTTAAATCACCTGCCTTCATAATTCACCTTATGTAACTTAACAGTAACCACTTTTTCTCTAATAATCATGCGCTTTATTGACCATATTTGTGACACGTTGCCCACCAGAATAAACTTAAATCTTTGCAAAAACCACCTCAACCGAGGACAAAGAAAAATGCACTTTTGTGTAGCTTTGATAAAATGCAAAGTGTATTCTAAATTTAAGAACAAAATGAGATGGATGCTGGCTGCAATCATTTTGGTAAATGGAAGAGTGGTTTGTCATGAAGGATGCTTTGTATGTTTTGTACATAAGGAAGTAATTCAAATGAACAAAATTACACTTATTTTTATGCAACACCTTACATTCCTGAAGATCTCTAAACACTATTACCTTTAAGTAAAGACTGATATTGATATTCTTCCTTGTAAATTTTGCTCCCATAATTTATTGGCATGTCCTGTATATCTGTACTTTTGCACACACCTCCTCTGTGTCACAGAAAAATTCTTGAAAATCATCCAGCTATGAAGAACAAAATGCCTTAAATTCTTGTATTTTTGAATCTTTGTCTGTTTGCCAGTCCTGACCATTCCTACTTGTAAAATGGCAATCTTGTAGTTCCACTGCTACAGATTATCTTATACCTTACCATAATTTACACCCAGATGATAATTTTTAACACATTGGCTACTAAACTAATTCCCCATGAATATGGTATTTCAGAAGTACAAGTCTGAAGGTCTTTTCAATTTATTTTTTTTTGTTTTTGAATCTCAAGTCTTTCTTAAAGGCCAATTTTGGACAGATTTCCTCCTCAGATCTAGGAATACTGAATATAAATTTTCCAAACTTTATATACAAAAGTTGACTAGTTCCACCAACTATGCCTCTGCAAATTTGTAGCAGATAATAGTTTAAAGTCATTGTCAATTTGCCCACCCCGTCTATCCAGATCTGAATTTAGAAGCATCGAACAATATTCCTGCTGTTAACCTTTTCTGCCACAAAAATAAATGGCAAGCTTACACCTTACACACCTTTCCTGCATTCATCTTCACCTGCAGAAAGAGGGAGGGAGTGGGGGATCCTAATCTCACATCTTAAAAACCAAACCAGTTTCTTTCCCCAAACACAATCAGTTTTCTTTGCTACACTTCCATCATCCAGCTGCACTCTGTCACTCTGCAGTCTGGAGCCAAAATGTTATGTAACTACAACAAGGCATTCTTGGGTTATGGAATCAAAAAG
>VZRI01012534.1:144143-198385 GCA_013397515.1 Upupa epops | reverse complement strand
AAGTGGTCTATGAATGTTGACCAGTTCTCTTGGCCCGTTTACCTGCCAGTACCCTGTCCCATGGGATTTGCCCTAGCAATTGCTTGAAACAGCCAAAGTTGGCCCTGAAGTCCAGGGTTGTGATTCTGCTAGGTATTCTGTTCCTGCCACATGAGACCCTGAACCCCACCATCTCGTGGTCACTACAACCAAGGCTGTCCTCAGCCTTCACTGCTTCAACCAGACCCTCCTTGTTGGTGAGTACAAGATCCAGCAGCACTCCTCTCGTAGTGGGCTCCTCCACCATTTGCATTAGGAAATTGTCACCAATGCACTGGAGGAACCTCCTGGACTGGGGATGGCTGGCTGAGTAGGTCTTCCAGCAAATACCAGGGTAGTTAAAATGCGCCACAAGAACCAGGACCTGTAGCTGTGAGGCTGTTGTCACTTTCCTGTGGAAGACCTCATCAACTTCCTCATTCTCATCTGGTGGCCTGTAATAGTCACCCATGACAGTGTCACCCATGCCAGCCTGCCCCTTGATCTGCACCCGCAAACTCTCAGCTGTCTTTTCGTTTGACCCTGGACAGAACTCAATACGTTCCATTTCCTTTCTCACGTGAAGAGCAACTCCACTACCTGGCCTTGCTGATCTGTCCCTCCTGAAAAGGACATAGCCCTCCATGACCACATTGGAGTCATGCGAGCTGTCCCACCAGGACCCTGTAATTGCCACCAGATTATAAAAAAAGCATACCTTTTCTCTTGAGCTGTCAGTAACTTGCCCTTGCCATAGATCTGCTTTTTCTTACGTTTTTAACTCAGGACTGTACACCCAGTTATTTTTTAAGTAATTTTGTTTTGCTTTCAGGCTGGTTCTGCTTTGCTGTCTCAATTTTCCTTTTCACTTCCATAACTTTTTATAGAACACATTTTAGACCAAAATGCAGTGTAGATTGCTTTTGAATATTTTTTAATATCCAAAAATACTTGTTTTGATTCTCACATTCTTCATGTATATTGAAATGTACACACACACACAAATTATATATATATATATATCTAAGCAGGTTACTCCCATGGCTGTTGTGCAACAACTGAAGTATCGAAGAAGATAAACATGTCACTTTGTAGTATGTGCTGAGTGGAACAGGACAGGTGTAATTTCATAAATAGCCTATTGTTCTGAAGAGCTTTGGAAATGGTAATTTTTTTGGTGCACAGTTGTCTGGACTTGGCAAGGAGCCAAATGTGCGTCCTCAGTGAAGTTCCCTTCTCTTAGTCTGTCCTCCAACTATAGAAATAACTATTTTCTTCTTAAAGATCTTATTTAATTTTTTCTGCAATGAGGGGAATACATACAAGGATTTTGTTTCCTTTTACATGTCCTTTGCCATATTAAGAGAATACTGTTTAATTTTAATTCTGCTCTATATCATTAACCTATTTCAATCCTTAGTGTCTTGATTTTTTTACTAACTTCTGGTATTACTCCTCAGATTTTTCCACAATACTAAAATGCTTTCTAAACTTCCAGCTGAGAGGGATGTTAGCATCTTCCTTATCTTTGCCTGTGCAAAACTCTTGAATGCATCCTGGTAAAATGTGCATGCAAGAAGTCAGTGCTGTGGACGAGAAGAATCATGAAACTCAGAAGCACATGACAGGATTTTGTCCCCTTTCTCCCACCTAACTGAAAGACTTCTTGGTTCTTTTCTTCTCAGTTGACAACTTTTTTTTCTTTCCAGTGTAATATCTGGTCATTCTACATGAAAATGTTGTCTGTTTTTATCTGTGTCGGATTAGGCCAGTAGCAGTGGGAAGCTCTCCATTGTGTTCAGTCTAATAAGAATTCTAATTCATGCCCAGTGATGACTGATAGTGGCTTTGATGGGAAGAGTTTGAAAATATATATTTGTTACCCTAAGTAAAGGACTAACTCATTCTGAGTCCTTTTCTTGAAGTAATGTGTGGTAGGTGTTGAATTAGCTACTGTAATGTATTTATAAACTATACTGGAAATCTTCAGCTTTTTTGAGAATGTGACACTGTAGTGCAGAGCATTTTGTTCTTTGGATTTAATTTATTTGAGTTGGAAGAGTATATACCTTGCACAGATGTTCACACACATGCTTCCTAATTCAGCTTATTAGATTCCTTATGAAAAGCTTGCTTTAAACAATAAGGTATTATCATTCTTCTCTAGACTGACTGGAAACTTTCCAAGTCTTTAGTTTCTTCTTTTACAATGTTCTTGCCTTTTCTTTTTGTTGTTCTCCTACATTTCTTTATTCTCCCTTTATACTTTTTTGTTTTGGTTTGCTTTACTTTTGACAACACTTTTGTATCTGTATTCCTCTGCTGCTAATTGTTCTATCACCCATCTTTCTGTGTCAGTTTAAATCATTTGCTTTCACTGAGTATTTGAGCGATCCAATTTCTGAAATGAATTTGCCAAGATACTCCTCTGCTATTAGGGATGCTTCAGTTTTGCTCTTTTGTTCTGCATTCTTTGGTTTCCAGCAGAGCCGCTCCTGAGTCTTCAATACAATTACAAGTTACAGTCTTCCAGTGAGACTTTGTGGTGATTTTAACTTGGGCTTCCTATAGCTATCCTGTAAAGAAGAAAAATGTATATTTTAAGGGCAGCTCCTTGTAGAAGCTCTAGCTTCAGCTGGCTCCCTCCTCTCCTGACCTTGTGGAGGTTTCTTGAATGACAGGATAATTTTAGCTTCCATTTTCCCCATTACCATTGTACTATTTTGTTCAGGATCTGCACCAAGCTAATAATTCTTGAGTTCCTGAATCTCATTTTACTTTTTTTAAAAATACTGCATATTAATGTGGAGTCCTTTGATGTTTATAATTTCTTAAAATAATGTAAAAAACAACATTTGTGTTTCAGAGAGCTTTTCAGTTATTTCTTTGAAGCTTGTTTTGTGTAAATTATCTGTGCCTCTCCTCTGTAAAATACTCAGTCTTATCAGATACCAGTTTGCTTTTTTGGAGATACAGTTTTTCTCTTCCATATATATGATTTTGGTGAGATGGATTAATCTTCTTTTTCTAATTACAGAGTTACCTTGCAATTTCTTCATATTTATTTCACAATTTATGTGCTTATCTGTGGTGTTGAAATTCAAGGGTTTGGGTTTGTTTGTTTTTTTCAGATTTTCTGCTGCTTACAGGTTTGTGCGTTTACCTCTTGTTTCATTGCAGAGTATCTGTAGTGCTATTTCTTACCTGTAATCTTATGCAGGAGGTTGTCCCTGAGCACTCTGCTGTCAAAACTCCCTCTGCTTCAATTTTTTTTTATTTGTGGTTTTCCCTTTATTCCATTATCCCACAATAAAAAGAGTCATATGACAGACTTGTATGGGAGTGCAGTGGCCTTCTAGGACTGTGTTTGGAGAGGTTTGGGGTTTTTTTGGAAGTGTGTGCTTTCATATCTAGGAGCTGCACTTTTTTGTATTGTTTACTATCCTACTTGAGAACAAGTTTTAAACTTGAGACCTCTTTTGCAGTACTACTCAGTGTGGGACTTGTCTTCCAGGTTCAAACGTATTTATGGTTAAATGTTGCTGAGTTGTACTATGGCAAGAAGGTTAAAGATGGCTAAATCTAAGTTTTGCTTCTCGTTATGATTCTCTTCATTGCAGGCAACATTGCAGTTGGTGTATGAGGTATTAAAGCTTGCAGCCTGGTTACTATCTAATAACTCAGTTGCTCAGTAAAAACAGGTTTTGATTAAATGTGCCACAAAAATGCATTTGAATCAATTCAGCGTTGTTCAAGCATAGTAAAAGCCATTTTGTTTTGTAAATTTAGCTGACAAGTTTGTCTAAGGTGCCTCCTGGTTTGATTTCCCTGTGAATGTTGGGGGCAGAAGAACTGTCAGGTAGCCTGAAGGAAAACACAAACTTTGAAGGTTTCTCATGGATTAAGAAAAGATGATTGCGCAATATTTGGATGATTACCTGCTGTGTACAACCAAATCTGGGACTTGATTGTAATCTTTAGCTTTCAAGGCTAAGGCTCAATTGTAGAAATACTTTGCCATTCAATCATCATTAATTTCTAATAATCTTTGCTGGTTTGTTATCAAGTTTGGGGGGATTCATGTAATTTAAGCTGCTGGGATTGGTTTAAAAATTTGGCTACGTTCTGACCTAAAGTAGCACCAGAACTACAGGGTTGTCTAGAAACTAGTTATTAGAATTTACAGTACTGAGTAACACATGGAAAACATCTATATCTAAGTGTATTGCTCTGCTCATTCACATTGGAAACACTTGTTTGCATTTTCTTGTTAGATACTTTGAGCTCATTATGGTTTTGTTTCCTGTAGTCAGGATCATATCACAGATGGATAAAATATTTTACTGTGTTTGAAGTGCCTAAACTTAGACAGACAGGATCTTCCTCAGGAGTCTTCGAAAAGCAGCTGCCTTTCTGAGAACATTTTGTTAAGTAACTTCAGTGTAAATACTGAATGAGGATAAATAGTGATTAGCAGAGGGACTGTTACTAAATTATTGATGCTTCTCTCTTCTTGCCTATGCTCAGTTCTTTTCCTGGAGGGCTGGGCAAGCTCACAGAATTTGTATGCTACTTTCATTCACAATGGTGATTCTTCCTACCTTGCACCAAAAATGAAGGCCAAGTACTTTTTTGTACTTCTTTCAAATACAGAAAAAAGTGTATCTTCTCACACAGTAAGAGATGAGTGGTGAACTGTACTGCAGCCCAGGGAAGGAGAGGTCTGTACTCAAACTATAGGATGCTCAGGGAAGAGCATCGTGCGTGAGGTTGATGTTATTAAGAAATAGCTGTAGAACATGGTGTTAGCATCTGCCTTTCTCCAAATAGAACCAAGGGCTGGATACTCTATGTGAACTTACTTGGCATGAGCTTAAACAAACCTGTAATACTGACCGCTGAAGATCCTTAAAAATCTTCCAGTGACTATTTTTAACATGGCTAAAAATACAGGTATTTGTCCTGCCTCTCAGGCTTACACAAACCTCCCACACGTTTGCTGGTGTTACCCCTAAATTGTATGCAATATGGTTGAGTGCTTTTATAGAGCAAATGATATTTCATTCTTTGTTTTATATCACATATGCTGTTTGTAGTGTCATAATTTCATCAGCTTAAAGGCAGGATTAGCATTTGCTTCATTACAGAGTTTGAGTATGTGAATAAAAGTTTCCAAACTTGATGGCATTTCTTAAATGTTCGTGCTTCTTTAGTTGTGGGTATGGATTTAGCATCCTAATTGTAGTGCTATTCTAGAAGGAGCAAATGACGATAATCACTATTCTAGGGCTTTATGATTTTGTCCCACTGTCGAAGGAGAAGTGATATTCATCTGTATATGTTTGTATTTTGAATATTACATGAGGTCACTGTACTGATTTTCTACCATTTGGTGTTGGTGTTTTGGTGGTTGCTCCTTTGATAGGTGACTACTGTGCATTCTCCAAATTGGCATTAGTTTTGAATGCTGATACATTAAATCATTTTCTAGGCTGAAGATTCTTTTTTTAGAATAAAATGATCTGCTGGCCATTTTTTATGAGTAAATATTGTAGGAAAAAGTTAAATGTATATCATTAATGCAAGTAAAGAACTACTGACCTCACAGAAGTAATGTTTAAATCAGAAGAATAATTTAAATGAAACATCCTATAAGTTGCTTAGCCATCATCATTCTATTCAGTTTTGTTTTTCCACTTCTGGTCTTTCTGGATAAAATTCTTACTCCTGTGTTATGAGCACTTTGGAATAAGTCTGGAAAAGATGCTACATTCTTGATCAGATTTATTTGGGGGGAAAAAGGAAAAAAAAATAATACAAACTTTCTCCATACTGCATCTACTGAAATATATAATTCTGAGCCTCACAGTTAAAAGAATGCAGATAGAGCTAAATACAGATTGAAATGTCTAAAATTTCAATAATGGCAATGAAAGAAAAATGGAATGGAGGGAGAAGACCTTAAAAGACATATGGTGCAAGTTTGGTGGTTTGTGTGTGGCATCATTAGAATGGGTAAGCATTACAAATTAGGTTGGCATTTTATTCTTTAAAAAAGGATTATGGTCCACTGATCTGTGAGCTGCTGCTAAAGCATGCAGATATACTTTCGTTTCCACCAGTGTCTGTTTAGTGTCCAAACACATTCCCAAAGTACATAATCAACAGGTCTGTTTGTGTTACTACATCTATTAAATAGGAAGTGATTGTATTTTTTAAAGAATACAGTTTGTAGTGTTTTCTGAAAGCTGGTGTTACAAGTGCTGCTGTGTTCATGTGTCAGCCTCACTTTAAATATGCGCACGATCTTAATTGTACAGGCTTTTTTTTGTAATCCCTTCATGATGCTGTTTTCAGCTCAGCTCCATTTGAATTATTTTCTAATTCCTAACTTCTAACAAAGGAATGGAGGTAAATCCAATTTACAAAATCTGTTATGCACATGTATCTTAAATAATGCATGGAATTCTGGCTGGGGTTTTTGCTTTTGCTACCCTCCTTCTTCTCAAAGTTGCAGAAGAATTAAGAGCTAGAGAGAGTCACACCCAGGATCATCAAGTTAAGGGACAAGTGTCCTACAGGAAACAATATTCTTCTTCTTACTCAACTTCTTTAAGTTGAAGGTAAGTAAAGAAAAATTACTAACAGGGAGATGTGCCTATAGTTTGCAGAATGGGTTTAGAAGGCAGCTGTTCAAAGGAAGTGATTGGAGAAGCCAACATGGCCAACAATTTGGTCATGGCATTGGTAGATAAATACAACTGATACTATCTGCCTGGGCTTTTGCAAAGCATTAGACACATGACATCTTGGTCATTTGAAATTGGAGACACGTGTATGTAAGGAATGGACCACTCACTTGAAAAGAAATTGGCTGATTGAACCATTGACCTCAACTCCTGAGAGTGACCAATGTCCAAGTGGAGACTCATGATGAGTAGTATTTCTCAGGGACCAGTATTGAATCTGATGCTGTTTCACATCTTTGTCAGTGACTTGGACAGTGGCATTGAATGGATCCTCAGCAAGCTGCAGACAACACCAAGCTGTGTGATGTGGCTGACAAGCTGGTAGGAAGGGAGACCATCCAGAGATACCTTGACAGGCTTGAAAACTGGGCCCATGCAGACTGCATGAGGTTCAACAAGTCCAAGTTGTTCACCTATGTCAGGGCAATTGCAAACACAAATGTAGTCTGTTTGGATTGAGAACAACCACGTGGAGAAGGGCTTGGGAGTCTTGTTTGATGAGGGGCTTCACATGACCTGGCAGTGTGCGTTTGCAGACCAGAAGGACAGCTGTATCCTAGGCTGTATCAATTACTTCACAGTTTCTGTGGACAGGGAAAGAAGGATGTAGAACTAAAAAATGAAGTGATACTGTTGCTCCCTCAGCCACGAAGGATGATTAGACACTAGAGTGGACTGCCCAGGGAGGTGGTGGAGTCACCATCACTGGAGATGTTTAAGAAATGATTGAATGTGGCACTTGGTGTCATGGTCTAGCTGATTGTGGTCATGTTAGGTCATGGGCTGGACTTGATGATCTCGGAGGACTTTTTCCAGCCTCAATAATTCTGTGAAGAATTCTGTGACAGGCATTTGGTAGCATAAATTGGTAGTGTCACTATGGCTTGCTCTGTTCATAAATTCCTCCCTGCACATCTCTTGCTTGCTGCTGTATGCAAGGCTAAATAGATCTTTTGGGACTAATGTGGTACAGCCACTATATATTTTTTGTTGCTGTTGTTCTGAGATTTCAGTTCAGGTTTCAGTTTGTGGGTTTTTTGTTCTGGGGAGACTTTTTTAGGGCTGTAAGACTTCATTTTTCATTGACTCAAGTTACGTGAACTAAATACCAGCCTTTAAAGTTTCAGATTTACGGGTTGGGCATTTTTCTTACTCAACTTGAAAAATGTTGAGGAATGATCAAACGGTAAAAGTAGCACAAAGATCATTGCTTAAAAGCAGTCTCTCTAGCCTGTGGCACAGAATACCAAGCAATGAATATTCTAAACAATGAAAGCTACACAAACTATAAACTTTGCTTTTTAGGAAAGGTTTTGCAGGTGAAGGGACATGGGGAATTTCTTACTGTTGAGTACTGATGATCCAAAGAAGGATGTTCTTTTTTGAACATTTGCAAGTAGTCTGACCTAGAAGTGTCATAAGAAGAGAAACATGAAAAGACATGTAAGAGTAAAGAAATTCTAGGTCATGGAGAAGCCAGCCTGTAATGGCAGGGACAGCAGCTTTAGGATTTTTGTACTTCTGCTGTAGTATTTCTGAATAGCCTGAGTTGTATGCAGTTCTCTTTTGGCCCTAAAAATAAGCACATGTCTGGGATTTGCAAATAGATTAAAATAAATACTACCTTCTTTTCACGTGTTTGAATAGCAATTAAAGTTTTAAATTTCAGCATTGGGAATTTAGGAATTGCTGGAATGAATTAGCTTTTAGCTGAGACTTACATGTAAATGTACTAGCATGTAGTCATTAATCATTTAATCTCATATTGTTTCAAAATCAAGATAGCAGCTGAGTTTAGCATTTGGAAAGTAGTGAAATGCTCAGTGTATCTTCTCCTTTCCTTCAGTTGATGTGGGAGTTTGGACCT
Organism: Upupa epops; assembly: GCA_013397515.1. Classification (NCBI taxonomy): domain Eukaryota; kingdom Metazoa; phylum Chordata; class Aves; order Bucerotiformes; family Upupidae; genus Upupa; species Upupa epops. Next base: position 189,751 of record VZRI01012534.1, on the reverse strand, counting down.
TCATTAGTGCAGGCTGTGTGAAGCCAGTGCATACGCAGAATATTGGGTTCTCCCTTTTTGTTTGATGCTGGTTGTTCCTCCTTGTCACTCAGGGGTGATGCTTTATCTATCACAATGTGGAAAACTGGGGCAAAAAGACAAAGCTACCTGAAGCACTGGGGCTGGTTTGTAGCACATTCATGAGGAAACCAGATTTCCTAAATCTTGAAAAGCTGTTCCCCATATAATTTTTTTTTCCCATGTTGGCTTTTCCAAAGGATTTCTTATCACTCAATAATCTGCCGTTCGCTGACATGTCTTCAAGTCACCATGCAGTTTAGTGGAAACTGCTGCTCTTTGGATTATCTCACACTCCAGGTTTTGGCAGATTGCAGACATGTTTTAGTTTGGGTTTAATTCAAACCAAGTAATTCCTAATGAAACCTATTAATAAACTCATGAATGCATGTAAAATGTTTGCTGTTTCCTCCCAGAGTGTTCTGACTGGAATGACAGTGTCTTTCTGCTTCCTGGGAAAGTGTATCTACCAGACAGGCTTTTAGATACGCTCCTCTATTAGCTGAGGTCCTTTTCTCAAAACATTCAATATCTGATATGTAAGAGCCTCTTTTCCTGACTAAAATTTGCATGAGCTTAATTGCCATACGATATTTTCTTTTTACCTGTTTTTTGGTGTGTGCTAACTATATAAAGAATTCATATTAACACAGAAACCAGTTATTCTTGTTTATTTAAAGAAAAAAAACATCTTCTAAGAGGTATAAACTTCTAGCCATACAAATTTTGCTAATCAGCCATGCTGCTTGTTTTAAAGAGTGAAAGCGGCAATTCCTGCTTTGTTCTAGTGTTTTGAGATACCTTGTAATCNAAGAAGCAAGGGTGAGGCTTTTATTTGAAAGGAAAAAAAAGCTGAAGAGGAAGTTCACTGCTGACAGGGTTATTGTAATCAAGTTTATCATGGGAGCTTGCAGTTGTGTAACAGAAACTCTAGCTTGTCCATACCTGTCTTTAAGCATTACTTAATGAAGAAAGAAAACAAACTTAACAGAACATATATGAAATTCAATAAAGTTTGTTCCCAAACTCTTAAATTTCAATGCATGATGACAGTTCAGCTCATTACTGGATTATTCTTCATTTGTAGAAAGACTGCATTTATTAGAAAAGTGGTATTTGTCAGCTTATGAGCATGAACAGGCTTACACTCAAGCATGTTTCAGATTAATGATAGTGAAACTCAATTAAAAAACTACTTTAGCCTGGAATCATGTAATGAAAAAGATGTCTGCCTCGGAAAGTAGTCTATTATAAGGTCTACTATGCATCCAACAGAAATTTCTTTTTTTTCCCCTCTTGTAAAGGAGAACATCTGTACTGGATGTTCAGTTAACTTTTTCTGTTGTGTGCGTGTTGCCAGCTCATGTACATGTTATATTGAGTTCTTCAGTCAAAACTGCCTTTGTCAGTTTCTCATTCTAGCAAACCTATAATAATAATGCCTACACATTGTTTATTGTGTATGTTTATTGTTGTCTTCTAAAATCAATGGTTTTCTCTACACATATACCTTTCTTGCTTTTTCTGCCACAATGATCTGATGAAGGCGCTGTTTCAGCTGAAACAGTTATTGAAGGAGAGAACAAGAGAGAAGCTGCCAGTGTGTGATGACACATGGTATCCTGACTTCTGTTTTTTTCCCATCTGCCCCACTGTTGCCAGAGAGATAACCTGGTCTCCCTGTTTGCCTGCCTTCAAGGTGGACAAATTGATTTTGTTTTCCCATCTTAACATTTCAGGTATTCTTTCTGCTACAACAGCGGGCTTGCAAAGCAGCAACTTTGTGTGCTTGGTCTCTTCAAGTCATTTCTAGAGGAAGTCTCAGCAGCTGTGTGTTTAACAGCAGTTACCTAAGTAACCCCACTCCTTAAGTGGAGTTGTAGCAGTTTCATCTGTCTTTTGTTCTTCATATAATTTGGTTCCCCTTTAATAATTCCACACACAGCCTCCTGATGTTACATCAGCTTCTGTATGTGATTCATGGATATCAGAGTTTGAAGAAATGTATCCGCTCAATTAGTCCAAGTAAAAATAGCTGCACACAGCTGAATTTTTACTGAAAAGCTGTCAGTTACACTTGACCCTCACTGAACCATTGAATCTCCCATTTCTGTTAGCAACTTAGGAAGGCATGCAGTGGTTCTTTTGCACTGTGAGCAATTCATGAGTCTGGGACATTTCTATACAACCATGGTAACAGTGCTGACAATGTCAGAATAATTTGAGTTGGAAGGGACCGTTAAATATTCCCTTTAAATATTGTGTGGTCATTTCTGTATACCCCGTGCTCTGGCAAAGAGGGTATTAATGAAGAGACTGAACAGAATCTAACTGTGCAACAGAATTGATGACATTAGTTTTCTACCAGTTGGGTTAGATGGCAAAAATGTTTTGATGAGTATTGCTGATTTTTAAGTTTGTATTAATAGTAATGCAGTTTTAAACCACATTTAATTTGTGTGTCATGACTGCTGCATTAGCTTGCTACTGTTCCAGGTGTGATAGTCCCCAAGAGCTACATAGAGGTGAGGCAGTGGGGTGACAAAAAAGTGTGATTTTAAAAATACGCGTCAGTAAGACTCATTGGTGTGTGTTTGTAAGGAAGGTGGTTGGATTGGTGGTACTGTGAGATGATACAAAACACATGAAAAAAATCCTTTAGTAATCTTAGGGATTTAAGCTTGGTGACCACATTAGGGATCTAATATTTAACAAGTGGCTCACGACGTTGTTTCATTCAGTTTTAAATACTAATTCAGGTGTGAATTTCACAACCAATAGAGTTATTGTCTTTATTGTTAGTTCCCTTATGTAACCTGTGTGCACTACGGCTAGTGTCATGGTTATGCTTCAGAAGTACCACTTGTTGGTACTGCATTTCACCTCAATTTAAAGGTAGCTAGGGTTCCTGGGGATGTGTGTTTCAGTGCAGGCTGCATTCAGAGATGTTTACATACATTACCACATCCATTTGGCTTACTAATTTCACATTAAAAGTAGTTTGGTTGGTGGACATGCCTTGCTTTACTCAATTATTGAACCAAAATTCTGGAATGTGTTGCAAAAACTCCTTTTCTAACCCTTATAAACTGAAATTTTTCAAGCCTTGAAGTTAAATTGCTTTCTTAGTCCATTTTGCTTTCTTAGACCATTTCATGAGAAGTTTAGTACAATTTTTTTTCCATCTTGATTTATGTTGAATTTGTGATCTTAGAAATTATTATGCCTTGTTGTTTTTTTAGATAATTGACATTTAGAGTTTGGATATGCTTGCAAAGATTCCCAGAGACCTACAAAAAGCTGCGACTGAAAAAATGAACTCAGACCTTACTAGATTCTACCACTAAAAGGTCATTAAAAGCCTCACTTGGAAAAGATGTGCACTGCTGAACATGAGCAGCACAAGTGAAGGCAGAGCCTTAGAGATCGTGTAGACATGGGAAGAAGGGGTTCCTAGGATGCAAATTCATAGGTAGAAGGATGAGTCAGGAGGAAGGCAACAGCTGCAGAAAAAGTACGGAACAGGAGAAGAGGATGGATGGATGGATGGATGGATGGATGGATGGATGGATGGATGGATGGAGAAAATACAAATGGGAGAAATTAAAACAATTCCATAATTAATTCTTTCCAGAAAGGGTAGAATATTATAAAAATAAAATAGAATGAAATGTTAATGTGTAAGTAATGACTGCTGCAATATTGTCGCTATTAGAGAAGAAGGAAACAGCCTATGCATTCATCTAAGAAGAGAGTCAGTCAGACCATACTTAAAACAAGAAGCTGTGGAGTCTGAAAATTAATCTAGAAAGCTAGCCAAGGCATACTGTTTTCTGCTTGTTGATCAGCAAGATTCTGATACTGTCCAAACAAGCAGGAGAGGCTGCAGTCTTACCTTATCCAAAACAATTACCTGTTACTTGTTCTTTTCTAATACAGGTGAAAAATTCAATGCCACTTTGAAAGATAAGGGCAACTGATTTAAATAGACTAGTGAATATTTATCTTCATGAAAATCTTCTAAACACTTCTTCACCAACTCAGGAGTGTCTGTTTTGTTTTTCTGTGCTTAGCTGAAGTCAGGGTGGAGAGTGGGGGTGAAGAAAAGAAAAAAATATTTGTAAGTAGTATTAATCTTCTGTAGTACTTTCTGGAGAAGACCTGAAGCTCCTTATTTGTAAAAGCTGGGAACAAAATACAAAGATTTTAAAGACAAAGCTGTTAAATTCTTGTAACCTCTGTACCTAATCTGGACAAGTTATAAGACTGTCAGCATTGTTGGTCGGTCTTGAAGAAGTCCAAAGTTGTGAAACACACAAAAGGCTAGCAGGTGGCACAGCTTTAAAAGGGTTCTCTGTCAGTCTTCCTGAAATTATTAAGTGCCCTAAAGGGTTTCTAATTGAGTTTTATAAGTGGAGTGTTTCTTGAAACAAGGTGAGAGCTCAGTAACTCCATATGCTGATGGACAAAGGAGTTGTCCTAATACTTAGCACAGAAATACAACTTGAAAATATATAACACAAAATTTTTTAATATATGATTGGATAAGTCAAAGTTATACTTGGATGGTGTGCAGTGTATGACCTAAAATCCTCCTCTCTTGTCCACGTACTCCTCCCCTAGGATTTAATCATGAAGTACTGGACGCAGAGTTTTTTCACCTGAAGGAGGGAGGCCCCAGCTCTGGATCTTGCTTTCCTTGTTTATTTGCTGGTTGACTTTCAGTTCAACTTGTTTTATCAGATTCTTTTCTTCTGGCAGAGATGCATAGCTAGGTAGAAGGTGATAACGTTTATGAATTTTGGGGCTACCTGTTTGCTGTGTCATGCTTTTCCTTAATACTGTCCTAACATTTACTGTGCTGGTTGGCAGAGTTAGGGTGTTCCTTCTGTTTCAGTCCTCCCAGTATAAAACTACAGAGTAAGAGTTTCACAGTATGAAGTCACAGCTTTTTCAGAATTAAACAGAGTATGGACAGGATATCCAGTGACTGCTTGGTTACGGAAGTCTGACACGTCCTCAGCCTTTCAGCCTTTCAGCCCTTTGCTATGATGCATCCTACTGAGATGTGATCTTGTGTTGGATCCAGCTTATGCTTGCAGTTTGTAGTTCAGGAGATTACAGCATACTCCTGGAAATCTGGTGTTCAGCTCAACTTGCGTTGTCATGACTCAGCACTGTGCTATAGAAACATAAGTACAACAGTGAACGTTTTTAAGCTTAAGGGTTAAGCCCTGCAAAGTACCTGTTGATTGGGGTGATTTTTATGGTGGATTGGTAAACCTTTTCTAGACCTGCATGTCCCACTTGTGTTTACATCTCTTGATGAGCACACATCAAACAAGATTAGGGGTTGTCTATTAACACTTAAAAATAAGTGGTAGCTCTTGGTATAAACTTTTACTTGTAGNTGGGGAAAAAAGCCTTCTCTAAGTAGTAAACAACAGTTTTTAACTGAAAGTCAGTGTTGGCCATATGGAAGAGGGGGATGATTCGCTAGTACATAGGATAGGAAAGCTGTCTCCTTACCCTGAGAATGTGAGAGAAGCTCAGGTATAAGGTGATAGAGGTGTCTCTAGGTGAGGCTTCCACTCAAGAGCTGTATTCCTTAAAGTGCTTGTGTGTTAAATTAGACTGTTTAGCTAACTTCACTAGTGGTCGGTTAATATTTGAGAGTGGGAATGCTTCTGATGCCTAAATTTGCTGTGTCTTAATTTGTTGAAATCTGTGCCATATTGTTAAGAAGCTAGTATTTCAGCTGCTTTTCATGGAAAAGTGTATTTTGTTTTTATCTGATTAGGAATGGTATTTATGTAATCCTTTTATTTGTATTATCTGGGACTTTCATTTTTATCCAGATATGCTCAAGAGAAATTACATATTATTCAGATTTTGTTACAAGATTATTTTGTATTTCATTTTAGCACTGACTTTATAAGGAATGGCAGTACTCTGAGCTTAGTCTTCTGTAGAAGTCTGGTAATGCGTGTTTTTCTTGTTTCTCGAGATAGTCCTGTAGCAGTCTAAGCCAATTCTTAACACTGTTTAGAAAACATGATACAGGGTACAACTTCCTAACTGTTCATGTGTAATATGGGTGACAGCAGAATTATTCATTTGCTTAAGCATGTGTTCACACAATTAGAACTGCACTTTTGAGAGGAGAGCCTTTAAAAAGAGAAAAGGACATGTCGGCAATCATTCCAAATAATAAAATTTGAACATTGTCTACATAGCTTATATTAAAATGGATGAAAGTGAATTGTATAAAAATACACTGGTCTTTAAAAAACCCCAAACTCCGCCAAAAACCACCACAATAAATAAACAGAAGCCTGAAATCAGTCATGTTCAGTGAAGTTTTGAATCTGTGCACAAAGTGTAAACCCCTGCTAGATTCCTAAATTCCTGATAAAGGAAAGTACCTCACAAATAAATTGACTTAATTTGAATACACAATAAAGTATTCTGCTAAATTAGAATGACAAACTAAACAACCAAAAGCATTGGTTTTTATACATTTAAAATGGTGAAGTATCCTGAACAAATTAATTCCTTTTAGAGGTAAATTTCAGTAATCATTTAAAATAGAATTAAGACTGTTTAATGGAATAGTTCAAGTATTAAGAAACAAGGGTCATATTTACGCAAACTTTAGGTCCTGCTAAGTTCATTATGAATAAGCATATCAAAATCTGTCTGCAAGTCATGCCCTCCTGTAGCAGAAAAACATCAGTAGAAATTGAGAGAACTTTCTTTATGCAGTTATTAGTTTTGAAAAAGAGAACTGCAGAATTATTTTCATGAATAACTGGGCAAATATGGAATTAGGTTTTTTAAAATGAAAACATTAAAGATTCTGTAAAAAGATTCTAGAGAACCTGCTGTTGAATGGGAGTGGGGACATGGCCACAGAGATCAAGTAGCAGACTAAGGTGATGAATGCTTCTTTTGCCTCCATCTTTGCCGATTAGAGCAGCCTTCAGCTGTGCAAAGTCACTGAAACCAGTGGGAAAGTCTAGAGAAAGGCAGATTACCTTTGGTGGAGAGGTTGCAGGTTAAGAAACACATAAGCAAACTGAATCTATGAAGGTTTGTGGGCTGTGATGGGTTGCTGCTATCAGAGCTGAGGGAATTGAATGGTGTTATCACAGTGCCGCTGTCAGTAAATTGTGAGTAGTTGTTGTGACTGGGGGAGTCTCTTGAGGACTGGATTAAAGCTAACATTGTCACTGTCTTCATGAAGCGCAGAAAGGAGGGTATGATGTGATGCCAGCAGGAGAGTGCAAAGGAGAAAAAATAAGATCCTACTTAGTGATATCCGCTGATAGAATGATAGGAAATGAGCACAAATTGAGATAGAAGAAATTCCATTTTGTACTGTGAGGATGATGAAACACTACAGAGTATTCCCACAGACCTTGTTGAGCTGCTATCTACAGATGTACTCAGTATTTGACTGGATGTGGTCCTGGGCAGCCTGATGTAACTGACCCAAGCAAGGCCTTGGACCTGACAATCCTGCCAACCTCCCCTCTTCTGTGACTCTGCAGTCTCAGCTCTTTGGAGAGTTCACTCTCAGTTGCACCTGTAGATTCATTTTTTTACTAGTGCTCTTTCAATATTGGAGCATCTGGACACATACTGATCACAGCAATGGTAGTGAATTGGCTGAAGGTCTGAAGCAATGTTCTTTATGTTCCTTCTGTGCTTTATGTGCTTTAAAACTAGCACGTATTTCCCTTCACAGTACTGCATTCTGGCTCCATTCTTGCATGCGTGCTTAGCCATGGAAAGTGCTAAAAGAGTCTGCATTAAGGATTCTGTATTAAATATTACAGAATTTGACATCAATAAGTACTTTGAAGTAATTAACAAATATGGTAATAGAGCAAATAACTAACACTGTCTAATCCTGTCTTTCAGTCGTGGCCTGTGTATGAAGAAGTATTCAACAAAATGCTTGAGCTTGCAGCGTTTTTAGAACTGCCTCGTTTTCCAGATATAACAGACAGCTGCTTTCTTCATCCAGACATGTTGTGTATGAAGTACTTGATGGAAGCTAATTTACCTGGTAAATATTATCCCAAACCCAAACTGATAGAATTTTTCTTTATTAAATTCTGGTGAAAAAAACTTGAATCACTATTTTCCAAGCATCTGCTCTTTTCCTTCTAATTTATACCCATTGGAGCTTGAACCAAATATCATTTCTAAAGAAAGCATCTTATTTTGCAACTAGTTGCATTGAGTAAGGGTACTTAACATTTTTGTTTGCTTACCATTGAAGGAAGAGAAAATAACCAACAAGATTTAGGGCTAAAATTGCAGAACAGAATTTCTGATTTTGTAGTTTTACACCAGTGTGATGGATCCTCTAGGACTGTATTAATTTTCTATATAAGTTGAATGCTAGAAATTCAGCATCTTCAGACAAAGGTATTTCTCCATCTTTTTCTCTCTCTTTGCAAATTATTAACAACTAAGTTTTTACTTACAACTTTCTACAACTAGGTGCTTTATCATGTAAAAGCTTTTGACTTTTTATAACAAATTGAAAATCTGCTGTTATTGTCTAACACCTAAAAAATAAATCAAGCAGTGAATTGGCATTGCTTTTTTTGCAACACTAAACACTAATGAAAGTACCATTTTAAGTATAGGAAATAAAAACATATATACTGAGATTATTTTTATAAGAAAATTACATTTCTTGATTTTACAAGGAAACCTAACTTTACTGTTGTGTACAATAGGATTATAAAACAGTTCCTACTGAACTCTTTGTAAGCAGCAAGAGTATAAAGCATAGCTGGATTAAGTTTGTACTTAGTCATACATTGCTAACCTTTGTGGAATCTGTTGGTGATGTAATCAACTCCTGTATTTCTTGCTGAACAGGAAAGGTGAGAAATTTGGGGGATTTGTATCTGTGAAAAATAAGCATAGAGTCATAAGAGACTGCAGGTATCATGCTGCAGCTTTTGAAGCTGTAGTCAGACCTTTTTGACATAACCTGTGCTAGCAGGTGTGATTAGGCTTTACAGTGTAGAGCCAGTTTTAACCTAGTCTGTACCTCAGCTGGATTTGGTGGGGGTAGCAGCAAGAGCTGCCTTGCTGTTGTTCATACCTAACTCAACTTCTTTAAAACTAGCCCCTGTTCCTCTGCAGTACTGAGTCCATCCTTGTATGGATAACAAGTGTTATCATCAAAAACCTGTTTAAAAATATGAATTTATTTTCTCTCCATGTAAATATATACTAAATCATGACTGTTTTCCCTGTATGCAAAGTGAAGGTTTCCTAGTTTTTTTTTAAATACCCAAATGTACTTCTCAGACTTTAAAGAAGAGACATTTAGTGATTCTAAAAGGCCTCAGCATTGTTTTCCTCAAATGTCCAATGTATTTGCACTGTAGAAGTTGTTTAATCACCGACTCATTTGAAATTTTTTTATGTTAATCAGATGAACTGCATAATTGGACTTGCCGAGTGGTGAAAAAAATTGGTATTGGAGAAGCAGATTTCCTGACTCTTATGCCTGGAAACAAGTCAACCAGAAAAGTGAAATATGATGTACTTGCGGCAGCAGTTATTGTAGTAGTGCTCAAGTTACTGTTTTTATTAGACGATCGCTATGAATGGTAGGTGTACAGGCAAATCTATAGCAACTTCACGTAGTCCAGATTATTGTCTTGAATCGTTCTTTCTTTACTAACACTAAATTTATAGTGTTAAATACTAAATTTATAGTATTGTTATTAATTTTAGTGGCATAAAATATATATCTGAAGGCATTTTTACACGTGAAATATTATTTATTCTTTTTAAACCATCAGTTTGAATCTGATGATTTAAACTTGGAATAAAATTAGAGTGTTTTTTTGTACTTGAAATTCTTGTGAAAAGTGCAGTATTTGGATCTACAAAAAAGCCTGATTTTTCAAATTATGTTTTTCAGGTTTCTTTCAGACTTTGCTGAAGAAAGAAATAAAAATAACAAAGAAGGTACAGAGATATTCTAATAGAAGCTAGTGTTACGATTTTGTAAATGAATTAACTTTGTGATCTGGCTTAGAAAGACTTGTCTTATTGATTGTTAAAATGTGTTTTTGTAATTTATTCTTTTAGGGCAAATCTATTCAAAGAAAACAGTAGGTCCTGTTCATGCAAAAACTCTCACTTTACCTGTGTAATTCTTATTGTAGAGGATAGAGGAATTTGCACACATTTTACAATGTACTTTTCTACTTCTCCTTGTGCATGTTTGCCCCTTGGTTTAGAATTTTATGCATAGTAGGTAAAGATAAATGGATACACAGTAAAGAGGGAACATTCTTTGATCATAAGTAGCAGATACTTATTAGGGGCATCAAACCACCTTTATGATAAAATCCAAACCTGTTTAGTCTTGTCAAATAAAATGTCTTAGTATGTAACATATTTCAGATGTAATCTATTTTCTTAGTCCAAATAATCCTGAGAGTGTGGAAAAGCTAGCAGCAATTAAGATAGAGAAGATAATGGTGTGAACATGGTTCTTTGAGGGCAGAAAGACCAAATCAAAGATTAGAAATCTTCAGGAAGATGTTCCATGGTCTGATGCAGATCACAGTTGAAGACACAATCAAAGATGTCTTATAGTGGTTTATCTTTTAAGCCTTACATCCAGTTGTGAGTCCATTTTGACCCTTCTGTTACTTTTAAAAAACTTGAGTAAATAATAAAATTGGTGTTAGCCAAGAATGAGCACAGTTACTGCTGTATCTAGAGAGAGTCATAACCATTGACTAAAATGAGTAATTCTTATATTTCAGTGCATACACAAACTTATTTTGGATCCTTGAAAACTTGAAGTATGTAATAATTACAAAGTTCAAGTTGTGCAAATGCTTACAAGCTGAAGCTCTAAGCCATTGATTTCTTAATGGGTTTCTCCCTTAACATGTCTCATTGCCTTTGGGAACTAACAGCTTATTCTTTGCCCATTTATTTACTGCTGGTGCAAAGTGATCCATATACTCTGTTATGTTGTACTTATCCTTAAAATATTGGGCTAATGTGAGAATTTCTGTTAGAGCACTGATTAGTGTCAGAGCTCAAAACCGCCTCTGGCATTTTCCCAAAGTTAGCATGCTGAAATGAATAATCGTTAATACTGAGTTTTAAAGATCAAATTCATGTTTAATCGACTATCAATTTAACTACCCTTTCTCTAGTCCTTTTGTTTAATTAAAAAAATAGCACTTCAGCTTCTAAATTTTTTCACAGCAGACGAGAAGCCGTACAGTAACTAGTTGTAGTTAGCAGGTATGTTAGTGTGTTCTATGAAGTGCACACATACACTGTACTGTTTATGTTCAAATAAAACAAATTATTGATATATGAATGTGAGCTTTTTATTTTCCATTCAGCTCAGCTACATGAACATCAGACTAGCAGTACTGATCAGTCAAATGATTATTATAGTGTAGCATCATGTCTCTGATAATGGTTTTGCTTGTGACAAATGCTTAGTAATGCATATGAAGTTCAATAAAAATTTCAATTCCACCCTAAACTCCCAGCAGTTTAGGAGTACTTACTTACTCTGGGTTTAAGGAGTTAATAAAAAAAGTTGTATCCACAATATTAATTTTAAAAACTACTGAAGGGCCTTTCTTCCCTTTGTTGTTTGTTGCCTTTTGAGTAAATCTGAAACATCCCGCATTAGGATAACCCAAGTAGTAAAAATACAGACAGTATATAAGACATATATAAGCTTGATTATAAGAACTAAATATTCAGCTGCAGAACAATCTGAACAATTTAAACAGCTAGCTGGCAGAGCAAAGCTAAGCATGATGCAAGTATCACATGCAGTGCAGCTGGGGTGATGGGGAAATGCAAAGCCTGCTTAATTCACAAGTGCAGATAATCCACCCACAGGTAATATGAGTTGATTATATTTTAAATATATAAATCTACAACATAGTTCTATTTTGAATTCTCAGTGTACCCAGTTGGTCCACTTAAGTTCTGTGCCTTTTTAGAACATGGATGGTGATGAACATGCTGTTAGAATGCCACATGTGTTAATGTTTTTAAATATACTGGTAAATACTTGTTCACGTATCAATGAGTAAAGTTCTCTTGCTCAAAAACATGAGAAGCTGATATAGAGTGCATAAAATAGACTATCTTTCCAGCCCTCTTAAGTTTTCATGGGTACTAAGATAGACAGTAGGAAGTTGGTTAAGCTGTTTGAGCTTGTTTAGTTTTTATTGATTTAAACCTAAGCTTGATACAGAGTTTCATTCATTCCTTGAACATAGGAAGCACTTTTTAGGCTTAACTTACAGAAAAGAGGGAAGAGGTTTGAACTGTGGTAAATGTATGAAGTCTGTTCTAAGGAGTTTCTTTGTACTCCTTTTGAAATGCTGGCCTTTCACTGTATTTCTGAATTTCTTACAGAATTAATTGATCGAGTAAGTTTGCTTTAAGCACAGAGCATTCAGGATAGGTTTGTATACAGAGTTTAACTGTGGGGAGAACACCTTCTGTGTACTAGACATTTCTTTTATGTCTTCTCAACCTAAAACATGTATATTTTATTCAGGTGGTCCGTACTTTGAGTTCAAAAAGTGGTACAAGGTCATAAAATGTTCCTTGGATGAGAAGCAAAAGAAATTGGATGAAGAAAGAGCCAAGTAAAAAGGATTTAAGTACTTTTGTTTTGAAAGATAGTTTTATGGGAAATCCTGACCCTCACAGAAGTAAAAGAGATTATGAATTTGCTCAACATTTCCATTCATCAAGCTTGGGTGAATATAGTGATTAAATTCCTATCTTAATTTTATATTTACACGCATAATGTTTATGCGGCATATTAATTAAACACTTTCTGTGACAAGTAGCTTACACAGCTGAACAATTAACTGATTACAGTAAATCTAGGCTTACATGCCTCAGTTTGCTTACTCTAAAAAAAATACTTCCTAATGGTCTGGGGGGCAGTGACTTGTAATAGCACTAACCATTACATTAGTTTGATTTTCAATTGAATAGCTCTAGCAGTATTTATAAGAAGTTACTATTCTTTTACTTGTATGCTCCAGCTTTATTTTTCTTCACAATTCTTATGTGTATTATTGCAAGGTATCTGTGGAGATGTGAAAAGCCACTGTTTTATTCAGCAAAGAAGAAATCCAAAGTTCTTAAGAGAAGACGTGAGTAAACTTTGCTTCTTCCCAGCAACACAGAAGTCTGCTCCAACTTTTCCCATCGTAGACAATCTGTAGCCCTGAATGTGATAAGATTTACATCTTAGAGTACTTTCTCTTCTCTCTTTCATCTCTAGGTACAATTAATGTAATACAGCTTTACAAAATGTGGCTGGAGTTCTTCAGACAGACATTTTCTTTATACCTAACTGAAACTGCCTTTGCGAGTCTTCCTAATGACTACTGAACCACATCTCAGAATGAGCACTTTGTCTCATCTTCACTAGTTTGTCAGCTGCCTTTATATAACTCAGATTTCCATTAATTGTTCTTTATCTTCCATAGCTTTCTTGTCCCTCTTCTCCTTTCTCATATCTTCTTGTATGGATATCCCATACCAGATATCATTTGAAAACCTTGCATGTGCCTTTTCTCTCACAGTTCTTACAGTCTATTATAGAAAGCGAGAAAGACTTGTCTGGGACTGGCTTTACTTGAATAGTGAGGTCTCTGTGGTCAGAATGTAGGTACATCTATTTTAGTAGCTCTAGAAGTACATTGACATAAAAGCAAAACGACAAAAATTTCACTTACCTATGGAAGCTTGAAAAATAAGATATGAAATTCTTGATTCTACATTAAATAGTGTGTAGTAAGCAACAGATATTTGGAGAGAGAGGCTAAGTGTGGCAAGTAATATTTTTCCCTTTATATGCTTTTTCACTTTCTGGAAGAACCTGGTTCACGGACTTCTAAACAAGTTGTATAATTAATTTTTTTTTAGTAACTTACATTGGATTTCTCTTTCAAGAGAACAATTGGAATTTTTGGAACGCTCTTACTCTTCAAAATTTTGTAGGGATGATCCTGCAGTCACACCATGTTCTGTGGAAAAACTTGTTCGGGTTTATTTCAAGCTGTTCATCTGCTCAGATGCCCCTTAATTCCCGTGTTTGTAAGAAAACACGAATAATGATTCATTGTTCATCATTTGTGTGGCACTCTAGATTCCTCTTCTGGTTCTCTGCTTCTCTTCAAGCTAGAATAGGGGCACTTAAGATGCAGAGCTTTACCACTGGCTGTTACAAGAAAGAATATCATGTAATGCCATTATAACTGAACAAGATCAATTTTAAAACTAATAAAAAATAGTGGAGATGAGTGCTCTAGAGGTTTTCAGAAACCTTCCTCAGCTGTTGTTTTGGATAGTAGATTTTATCTAAAAATAAGCTTCCTAATCTGTGGATTACTTTAGGATGTCTTTTCTGCTTTTTTTCCAGTAACGGAATGATTTTATTCAGATACAGGTCTTGAAAGTTTAAAAGTGGGTTTTTTAACCCACTTTTTATCCTGTGTGCTGATATGTCATCATACCTTCTTTAACTTATAACTCAGTAACACATAAAACTTTGTCATTCTTTCATTAGCAGTGGGGACAGGTGGAATGGAGGTTTTGTTGGTTTGTTGGGGTTTTTTTCAGTTGAAATTTGCCCTGTGGAAAGCCTAACCTTAAATCTGTATGTGAATGAAACCCCAGACTTCCTTAATTGTGGTACACAGCAAAGCACTCAAGAAGTCTTAGCCAGTATGAGTTACCATATACAACCAGGTGAATACAACAAAAGGCATGCTGCTTTCTATCAGCATAAAAATACTAGCAGTATCAAGTGGATTTTACAGATCTTACATGGGGAAGTGATATTGGTGTGCCCCAGTATTAATATCATTAGGTATGAAAGACATGGCATTTTGAATTATCTTTCAAAATCTTTCCCTAAAACATGATAGTATGAAATTTTAGATGGAATGAGGAAGAGAACATAAAGACATTCAAGGTTTCTTAGTACTGACAGAGTTGAAGAAAAGCAGAAATATGGAGGGGGAAAAAAAAAAAGCACAAATACTGTATTTTCTTCCTGTATTAATCACTTCTAATTGCTAATCTAATGATTAATCCTTTTGCCTTGCTTTTTGTTTTGTTTTGGATTTATTTGTCTCTGTACAGAAATGGTTGTGACCTTGCAAAATCAGTTTGGCAAACTGTCTGATTCAGTGCGACCTGCTGAAAAACCAAATCCATCAAGTTTTCAGTTAAGTTGGTCTGAAGAAAACACAGATGGGAATTGTTTTCACGGGCATAGCCTGAGGGGAATTTTGCAAGAAAAATGTGGTCTACTTACACCCATGAACCCTGACTATTGGCTGTGTACGGTTAAACTCTGTACTGAGAAGTAAGTATTCTCATTTTTCTGAAATACATTTTGGAATGGTCTTCTAAAAGTCAAGTGTAATACATGTATTTTTACTAATGTTGAATACAGGGAGTGTGAACAGCTACGCATTCACATAAAGTTAACATCATTTGTAGAAAGGTGTATGCACAGACAGCATAGTTAGTCTTGGACTGGGAGCAGACAAATTGTAATATGAAGAGTAATCAAAGTGAACTTTTGAGAAGAGAGGAGATGAGACAAAATCAACAACTGGAGTCACATGGTGACAGTAGCAGCTAGATACAAATACTCACTTCACTTCCTTCTTCATAGTACTTTAGAAAAAACGTGTACCACAGCTCTGCAGAGAATGGAAAAGCAGTTCCATTCCTCGCTCCACAGGCCACCAAAAAAGCATAGGAAATGGACTTTTGTGCTTTTGTGTTTAAGTTGGAGTTCAAATAAGAAGGCAGTTAATGCATTCATAAGGTATTTTTAAAAAATGTTGAGTGAAACAGGCTTCAGCATTGCTTCATCTAAGCATACTGGCAGTCAACAGTTTTATTTTATGCAAGCAGAACAGCAAAAACTATTTTTCACTGGAAAAATAAAGAGAATGTTTTTTACTATTAAGGAAGTTTAGTGCCTCTCTTCACTAGAGGACTGTTTCCGAGTTCTGCTTTCACAAATGAAAGGGAACATTTTCATATATCAATTAAAGGTTTATCCTGTCACACTATTAGTAAAATTATTTTCTTTAAATGACTGAAATAACAAGGAGGATTATAGCCCAGCTAATCCAACCTTGAACAAAATTATGTGATTGTGTATTTGCACAGTTTGTGTAAAAACTTCTCACTCTTCCTTTAATACCTTCTCCTTGTGTCAAATTCTGCAAAAATTGGTGAGTTTTCTATTTGGCATGTGCTGGCAGAGGACCACAACCAGAGACTGCAAGTGAGACTGCTGAGGGAGTGTAGGAGTTTGGCACCATTTATACCAAGAAATAGGAATTATCTAAAACAGTTTCTCAGAAACTTCCAGGATAGTGTAGATATGGTTTCTGGATTGTATGCCAGATTTTGGTTCTGCCATGGATTTTAACATGCAATTCCAATTCAAAAAAGGAACATACCAGTGAATATTGGTGAAAAACTTTACAGATTATTTGGATTATCATTATTTTCTTATGTTTACGATTGTACTATGTTTTAGGGAGTGTGTTACATTGAAATGAGGTTTCTTTAGTACATTAAATAGCATCTTAAATCTTTATCAGGTAACTGATAAAGATCATTTAACTTCTAAATGGCATAGGTAAGAGAGCAATAGGCCTTCAAAGCCTAAGCAATACGTTATGGATTGTTACAACAGTAAATATCCCCCTTGAAAATAACTGGCTTTTACATGTCTGCAGCCTTTTCTACATTGCAGTGGATTTATTTGCTTATCTTTCTTTTCACATTGCCTTTCCCATATCCACTGTGACAGAAATGGGTTGGAATAATGTAAACACAGTGTTATATTACAAGAGCATGAATTGATAGATTCATTCTTTTGAATAAGAACTACTTTTTTTGAAGGGAGGAGAGCTAATGATTCTTTTACCACGAATTTGCATAAATCTTAGGTACACACTGAATAAGTGGATGTTTCAGTGTGTGTTTGTGTGAATAATCTTTCATGCAAAGTCTGTTTTTAAGCCTACATTTTCATACTTAATATATTTAAATGTTAATGGCAAACTGTCATAGCCTTCATGAAGCAAGATTTCAATTAAAATTCTTACCAGTTAAATTTCCCATTATATAATTTGCAATGCAAGTAGTTAATTACACATCTGACACTTACTTAACTTTGGAGAACAAATCTAACTCCTTCAGATACAAGGGTTTAGCCTCTGCAAGTCTGTGTACGTGTAATAGAACTAAAACTTACAAATTTCCCTTTCTTCAAATGTCAGCAGGGTCTAACTGGGAATGCTAAAATGCTTTAATCCTAGGAGTAAAGTATGATTTCAGTCTTACGGCTTTTACATTTTATTTTATTTTATTTTAAAACTTCTCCATTTTTAAACTGGATTATAAATCAATTGGATAGAGAAATCGTTTGATGGCATGAACTTTACAGTTGGACTCACTGATCTTAAAGGTCTTTTTCAACCTAAATGACTCTATGTATGATGATGAAATTGATGCAATAAGCATTTGCTTCAGAATATGCAATATCCCTCTCCTGTCCCGATGGAAACAGATTTGACACTTAAATTTCTGTGAGAGCTGTAATTTCTGAATCTCACGGTTGACTAGGATGTAGCACAAAAAGGTCTTTCAAATCAGTGAAAAAGCAGTGAAATAATTGTTCAACCAACATTTCTCAGTGAAGTGTGAATATAGCCATTTGTCCTGGTTTGGAACAAATCTGGGGGGCAGAGAGACCTGGTCAGGAATTTCCCTCACCCCCAATCTGTGTGATAAAGAAGGTTCGACAACTGGAATGCAAGTGGAAAAAAACCCCAAAACTTTATCAAGAAGGCTTATTAAATACCAATGCTAACAAAACAAAGTTAATTCCCCTCCCTAAAACCCGTACCCTATACCAAAAACCCACCGCCCCCCAAAACCTGAAAGGGTCAACGTCAGGTGCGGGGGAAGCAGCAGGAGGTAGTGCTGGAGCCTGGGTGAAATCTGCAGGAAAAAGTGGCTGCAGAGAAGTGGTAGCAAAAAGAACCCACAAAGTGGCTTTCACAGCAAGGTCCAGGAGAGGAAAACTCCAGTGGGGTGAGCGGCCGTAAGTTCACAGATCCAGAGGAGGAAAAGGCAGAAGTCCAAGGTAAATGTCAGGGGGGTCTAGAGGCGGTGCAGCAGAAAAGAAAGCAGCAAAGAAAGCTGAACCAGTCCCCGAAAGCCCCTTGTAACAGTGGCGGCAACCAATCCCAGAGCTGAACACATTTCCCGCTCCAAATAGTAACCAATCACAGAGCCCACAACTCCCGCTCACAGATCATTTCCACTCAACCTCAGAAAATCTCCCTCTCAAAAATAAAAGGCTTTCCCACCTTTCCGGGAGACCTCCCACACACACCTTCCGCCTCACTCCTCCGTGCAGCTTTGTCCTGCCAAATAGAGGTATTTAACCTATCCTTACTGCTCTGAAAGGAAGAGAAAAAGAGAAGGGAACAGAGTGATACAAACTGTTTTTTCTCTACCCTACAAGAGAGTCCATTAATTCATTCTGATGCTGCTGAAATGCCCATTGAATTTAGTTTTTGGAAGAAATTACTGACAGCTTTTTGGGATATATGGCACAGGAGACCTAGTTTCAGGTCTGACAGACTTCAGGAGGCTTTAAACAAAGATTTTGCTTCCTGAAGTGCAGCTCGCATGGCACTCCAGGATGGGTCCATCTGTTCCTCCAGTTTGAGGTAAAATGTAAATGTTTGTTCGGCCAGAGGGAACAAGCAAATGACTCTATAGTCTACTAATTAGCACAGTTACACATAAATTAGGACACACAGATTCCAGTCCTTGTTCTTGTGAATATTTAAGATAGCTACTCTGAATCAGATAGGGAAAGTTTTAAACTCTGCTTCTCTACATCCCAGGGCAATACCTAATAAGCTAGAAGATGCATAGTACCTACATCATGAATGGCATCTGAATCCCTGTGTCAACGTGAAAGTGTTTTTAAAAATTGAAACCAGTGGATTTTATGCTATTTTTAAACTTAGCACTTTTAATGAAAACAAATTTGAGTCAATCCAAGAGCCGGGTATTTTTCCAGTGTAAGCTGCTGAACTTAATGTTTACTGGGCTCTCTCTGCAGTCCATCCTCTGTGTCATCTTTTCTTTAGTCTGACAATTTTTACCAACAAGTCCAGTCTACTATTTTCATTATATACTTCATCAATAAAATCACTTCATCATTATCATTAACACTTCCACTGTGAAAGCTACAAAATAACTAAGTAGAAAGCTGCTATAGCACTAATTACTTTCTGTTGACCTGGTCAGTGTTTGCCCCAGTGTTTCATATGTTACTGCTTTGAACATAGTTTTTCTCTCTTACTTCTAGACAAGTAATTTATATTTAGCACACAAAGGCAATGGACAAAAAATGTATGGGTTATAATCCTGTGGCATAGCATCAGAAAGTAGAGAGGTTACCCACATAGAAACTGTGAGCAAAGAATGAAGAAAAGATGATGGGGTTTCTGCACTGGATAGTCTTAAAAATTTTAAAGTGTAAGGTAGCCATTGACTACATTTGATAAAAGCTGGCAGAGTTAAAACTGGTTCAATTTAGTCCTGGAAGACAAAAGAACATATTATTTGCCTGGTCGAGTATCATCCTGATTCATAGTGCAAGAAGCTATGTAGGTTTTTTTATTTTTTAACTGTATCTGCACCATCTCTGAACATGTCTTGGTCCTTCGAAACAAAGTCTTCTACACTGAGGTTTTGCAGGAAAGGATCCTTTCACAGAATCAACATTGTGGACCAGATCTGTGATTTATGCTGTTGATAAAATACAGTTTTCCTCTAGTGATAATTAATTATATATGTTCTAGCTAAATACTAACTAAATTATATGTGTGTAATTTAGGGCTTTTTTCCCACTTTTCTTTTCAGAATGTGTGGTCATCTGGCTCATTACAGAGAAGTGGAATTTCCAGAGAGTTACCATTTTGTACTAAGGTTGTTCTCTTTTCTTCTGAGGATACAGCCATCTTATATCCATGATGAGGTGTGTGTGATAGAACACAAACTTTTTAATAAAAAACTCTGTAAAAAGCCAAAATATAATACAGTCCTAAGGAAGTAAAAAGGCCTAAAAACATCAGTACTAAAACTGTATAAATTCGTTGATTTGATCCAAAACCATACTATTACATCTAAACTTATAGCGATCCTTTTGCCAGCATGGAAAATTTTGTGAAGACAGAAGTGCTGAAATCTGCTACTGTACTTTAGTTGTAGTGTCATTTTATCTATTATTTAATCACTAGTTTCCAGCTGGGAAAGTTACCAAGGAAATTTGGTATCATGATTGATTTATCTGCTTTGCATCAGAGCCAACAGGAAGCTATGAAATTCCTTTTTTGAAGGCATAAGCATAGACAGTTTGAGTCTACTGGACAGCACATTCACATCTAATTACACAGAGATTTTGCAAGTAGAATATTATCTATTTTTGTACCTACTGCTGTATGACAACAAATACATTACTAAAAAGTAGTGTTCACTTTCTTTTGATATAATGTGTTAGCCAGTAAAATCAGTATTTGGTTGATGTTTCCACTGCAGTGAGTTCTTTAGTCTAAAAACTGAACAGAAGCTGTTCCAGAGCATCTCTGGCACTGTTCTGTATTTCTTAGCATCCTGTGTCCTGTCCAATCTTTTATTAAGCCTCCTGTCATTCTTTGGCAAGGATTTTGTGGTTTGAGTTTCTTCTGACTTTATAATCGAGCATCTTCAGCAGCTTGCTGGCCTGCCATTCCACCAGTTTCTCAGGCTCAGTGGTATTTATGCATTGTGATTTTAAACTGTCCCAGACAACATGTAAATGAAGCTGGGTGCTGCCACTACATTAAAGACACCATAACACATGCATACATTGAACAGAGATGTTAAATGTGATACTCAGATGAGTAGTGTTGCTTTCAGTTGAATGAAATACAATTCAGCAACTCTGACTGACTGCACAGAGTACAAAAGTTGTCAAATATATTTGATCAAAACCAAAATCATTATTATAGGCAAGAAAGAATGGTGCCAGCAGACTTTGCACAGAGCAAGGGCTCTTTTTCCTATGCAAGGGCTTCAGTGACATGTAGTCTGGGAAGTTAATCAGTTCAGAGAGAAGGCTGAGTATGATAGAAGTGTTTCATGAGTAGGTACAGTTTAGTATGTCTAAATCTATTGCCCTGAAAAGTGTCTTGAACTGATGTTTGCATTAATGGGCCTGGAATATACCAGTGTAATTTTAAAATACACAAGATTCAGTCATTGTCTGTTGTGTTTGACCTCACCTGAGTGAATTGCTAAAATTTGTAAATATGTCCTGAAATTATTCTTTGGTCCTGTTCTAGATGATTGTTTGTATCAGCTAAAAATCTACAGAAGTACAATACACCTTGATAGTGTTTTTAACAGTGCTTACACAAGCAACTGAAAGTCTCTCATTGTTTTTACCATAATATCTGTTAAAGTTCTCAATTAATTATCTAAAGGCACCTGATTGTACATAAAGGATTCATTTAATAAAGAAGTCTGGATTTGAAAGACTTATACACTTAATTATAGGTACACCTTTCTTTTAAAACTACCACAATGGTAAAATCTGAGCTTCATAAATTAAAAATACTGTGCTTATTGTTACATTGTTAGAAATGTAACAAAGCCCCTTTTAGATGTTAGAATAAATTAAGGCTGTACTTTAATAAACTGGAATAAAGCTTGCAGTTAATCCTCAAAAGTCATGTGCCTTCTGGACACAGGTTAAGAGTTTTAAAAGTAAAGGGTGTGCCCCTAAAATACTTAATGTGAGTTCTATCCCATTTAATCAATTAACACTTATGTTGCCATAATGATGTTTAAGAACCTAACAAGCCACAAGAGTGCCTTATCTTCACTGAAGTGTAGCTGAGCTCTCTCAGGAAGACTACTTTTGAGTCCAGTTCATATAAGCCTGAGGTGGAGCTGCACTGGTTGAACAGATAGCTGAAGAGGAAGGGTGTCTGCTACAGCCCAGCAGTTCCAACCACTTCTATCTGCTTTTAAGTTACATCTCCTTTCTGTAACTGTTTGCTGAAAACGTCTGGATAGCTTTCTGATAGCTACTTTTTTTTCTCCTTCTTCTTGTGGAAATTTTAAGTAGAAACTTGGTTTGGTTTGTTTCCTACTCTAAGACTGGCATGAGAATTCTTAAGTATATAGATAAAGGCAAGTGCAGTTTTTTATGTTAAGAGTGGTGTATATTGAGCAGACTTGGAATGGTTAAATAGTTATTATCTTACACAATAGTAAATTAATTATTAAAAGACCTTGGTGTATCTTCTAAAATGAATTTAGGCTGTCTGTCTAGTTTGTGCAGAACATTTTAACACATGGTTCTTTCTGTCTTTGAGTGGTAAAGTAACTTCACTTTATGAATTCTCCGAAATAATGCAACCTGTCATTTGAGTGGAGAAATAGCAGACATGTCACTTTTTTTGGAAGGTACAGCCTTTAGCAGAATTGTTGTTTTACCTTACTTACTGCCTCTGTGTATCTATACTCTCAGTAGCAGCTCAGTCATCTTTTTTTTCAAATTTTTTATTGTTTCCCAGACATAAAGGTGTCTGACGTTTTTCTTAAGCTCTTACACAGAGTGAGGATCCTGGACCTGATTTAAGCAGTGCATGGCAATCAGCAAAGCCCAGTACCTACAAGCAGCGCTAATCTGGTTTATTTGCGGTAATGTGCTGTATGGACTTCACTGCAATTACACCTTTCCTAACCCATTTTTAGGGTGACCTCTGAAATAATCACGTTTGGAACATTTGAGAAAGCTTCATGCAATGTTGTAGGCAATGCAATCAATACCTCACTTATAATTTCTGGGAAAGCTCAGACGCCTCTTTGTCAAAGACACTTTTCTCCCTTTAAAGACAAACAAGACTTTCTTATGGTCCTGAAAAATTATTTTAGGAGATTTATGATAGTTATCAAGGGGAGGCTTTTGCAGGACTGAGAGCAAAAGAGCCATGGCATTTGGAAATGGTGAAGTCTGAAAATGCTAGGTCCCCAAAGAAGGTTTCTGCTCCCTGGTTCACCTATCCTTTTCCCAAATCAGGTTAAGTAAGTTTTATGCTGTTTCACAGACATAACTTCATGTAATGAATCTCCTATTTTGAGTGGTATTTCTAGCACTTATAATCACACACATTTCCCAGCTGAGCATGTTAGTATGTGCATTGGTCAAAGCAGCGTCTCACACTGCTTTTGTTCTTGCGCTAAATGCAAAATGCTTGCTTTCTAATATCAACTCTGCAATTACTGGTCTTCTTACTCCTTATATCTGAAGCTCTGTTGTTTCTGACAAGCTTAGATGAAAGAGAGCATAAAGGGGATGCCAAGATGTGAAGACTGGTGTACACGAAAGAGCTTTCTTCACTGATGCTTCTGTTAGGATGCTGCTAAAACAGTGAACAAGAGAGGAAGGACTGGCAGAACAGGAGATAATGAGTGCTTGTGTCCTCACATGAGGTTATAGCTGCCCTTGTGCATACAACTGCTTAATGTCAGCACTTCCAGAGCCAGAGTACTCCTCCCCAGTACTTAGCATCTACACTCTGCCTCCAGTGGCACATCAATTAGTTTTGAAAGAAAATACAAGCATAGACTTCTGATAATCTTACATGGTTGCACGATATTGTAGGAATATTCCATGTTTGCTCATAGACCACCCTGTTGTCCTAGCACTGGCTTTGCTCATTGTCAGCAGACCTTGCCATTGCCTTCTCAGAATGTCACCAAGTGTGTTTAGTGTCTATGTTGTGATCTAATAGCTTGATCTGGATCCTGGGATGGCTTTTATGCTGCCTTTTCATGAACTGTGGCTGTCTGGTCAAGCATTGCAAGCGCCTGACAGAGCTATCTGAGGGGTGCAGCATAGAGACTGCTGTGAGAGAAAGAAAGGCAAAGACACCTCCTCTTCATAGGCTGAACAGCATGCCTTAAAACTATAACCAAGTGCTGCAGCTATCAAGGTCAGGATATCAGCCTGCAGAGCTAGTAAGTTCCTGAGGAGCCGTCACCTCCTCACAACCAGGCAGTCAGCTTCCTGTGCTGGGCAGGACTTCAGCTGTGGTCTCATGATATAACCACCACTCATAGCTTGTTCTGACACTAGAATGTGAAGCAATTCACCTGGCCCTTCATCACATTCAACACAGTAAGTTGTGCTGCATTGGTGACAAAGGACATTTCTGGTTACTGACTCCTCATTAGGCAGCTGCATGGTTTCCATGCTGCAGAGGAAATTGGATCAGGCAGAGAACAGTATACAGTGAAAGAGGTGCACGCACTGTTCTCTTGCTGCGGCACTGTCAGCAGGACCTATGTACACACAGGTCAAACCCAGAGGAAGCTCAGTATTGAGCAGAGATGATAAACATTCACTGAAACTGGATAACATGCTGAAGATTTTACTGTTGAGAAACTTCTAGGCTTCAGGCAGACTTTTTCAATATAGACTGCTGCAAAAAGTATGAATTTACACTGTAGTGATTTTAGAGCTGACAGAGCTGCCTCTCCTGCCCCTGAAAGCTCTGTATGCTCTCAACAGTATCTGTTTTATCATTCAGGCTAAGTGCAGAATCCAAAAGAGAGTCTTGAAGGAACACCTGCACAGTTGCATATAGGGTTCTAACCAGAGTGGAAAACAAACTCTTTAATTTTCCTGTTCTGTATTTCACACATTGCACTTTCATTGTTATTTTTTTTCTCTTACACACACACATCCAAGTTTATTTTTCAACTTCTCTTTCCTACAAGGCATTTCCAGCTCCCTTTTCCACTGTTGTCTCTTTTCCACTGTGATTGCTTTCACCTCACTTCCTAATTAGTTCAGGAACATCTGCCTGGACTTTTCTCCTGTTTTTCAGTCCTTTAATGACTTCAGGCTTACTCTGTGGGGTCAGTGATTAGCTTTGGGCTTACTTCTCCAGCTCTGTCAGTGACCACAGGTCTGTTGCAGGAAAAAAAAAGCTTAAGTGGTGAGCAGTGTACTGGAGAGTATAGAAGATTCTCTGCTTTTTACAGGCAGCCCTGCAGACTAGTCTTCACATCTTAGGGGTTTCAATTACGTAGAAAGTTACTTGTTTTGACACACTGCTGCTGTGTTTTGTGAAATCAGAACTACTGTTACAAACTTGATGCAACTTGTTTGTTTATTACGTGGGTGTAAATGGCCAGTGCAAGTTGACGATTACTATCAGGTATGAGATTTTAAAATCTTGTTAGGTAGGTCATGACAGTAGCTAAT
Source organism: Upupa epops (assembly GCA_013397515.1). Classification (NCBI taxonomy): domain Eukaryota; kingdom Metazoa; phylum Chordata; class Aves; order Bucerotiformes; family Upupidae; genus Upupa; species Upupa epops. The sequence continues at coordinate 164,250 of VZRI01012534.1, read as the reverse complement.
CCTCATTCAGAATAATTCCCAATTTCTCTAGACAGCAGTGCCAAAAGACAAGCTAGAAAGAGGTGCAAGCACAGAGACACAATGCTTGACCAGATTGTTGTAAAAGGTGTGTGACAGAAGGACATGAGAGGCAGAAGAAAACAGTGAGATCCAGGTGAAAGGGCTGAGCATGGGAAGAAGTTGGAGGTGATACCAGTCAGCATAGGGTAAGGGCAGTCCTGCCAGAGTGCTGTCACATCAAGCTGTCATGGCTTTATGCCCAAGCTAGAACTGTGCTAAACCCATGTGCTTCTTGCCTGGTTTTATTCAGCAGTGATGCAACCCAATTAGTGACATCACAGAAATACACCTACAAATGGTGTTACAGAGTCTAGATTGTCATTGGCAGATTAGTCAGTGGTGTCACAATCTGGTGTTTATATCATTGTCTCTTGAATGTGGAAGTGATTGCCATGCTGATAACTAAGTTTTCATTGGCAGATCAGGCTGTTAAGAAAATCTGTCCTTTTCATGGAGGCAACAGCTTTGATTTATTTGGAATAAAATAATGGTAAATTCTAGTTGAGTAGAAATACCAAGCATGGCATGTTACTCAGATTTTAGCAGTTGGGGTGCACTGTAAACATGTGACAGAACTTCAGTACATACTGCATCTGGGTCACTTACAGGGTAGTATTATACTTTATTGTTAATGAAAAGTGTACACAAATAGAAGTAGCAAGCAGGAGCAGCCACTAATACCCAAGGAACTCACCGTCCTTCCCAGTACTTGTGGTTTTGAACTGGTTTTGTAATTTGTCGCAAAAGGAGTTATATCTTTTTGGAAAAATGCAACTGTCTGACATCGTAATGGGATTACAGGGGTTTCTTTCATATGTAAGAGCTGCTAACAAATTTTCTTCTACCTCAAATTGGAATTTTTTTAGATGGGTTAAAAATACAGAATGTCTTCTATTGCATGTCATAAAGAACAACTTAAACTTTGTGAATCAAATTCAACAATTACACTTTGTAGAGCCAGTTCCCTTGTCAGAAATGATACTTCTCTTTTACCAACTTATGTGGCAATGTTTGCAAATCCACACCAAGCATTATGTTTCTGGAAGGCTAGTTGTAATCCCATCAGAGAATACTAAGTAACTTCCAGGACTAGACCCTTAGTGAAAGTTTGTTCCCTTTAGTTTCATATTTCTTGCTGTTGGCTGCTTGAGTTGTGCTTCTATACTTTTGCATTGGAGTACAACCTGTACAAAGAAGGAAGGGATTTTGACCTAGAAGGAAACACCTCTCATTAGTGCTCATACTTTTAAATTGCAGCAGCTATCTGAAACATCTTGACACATGACAGATAGGGTATTGCTCTATGGGATTGATTCACTTGGTACTTAAAAGCAGCCTCCCAGCCTTATTTCTCAAGGGGACACTTTGAGATCTTTCTGAATTAAATTAATGCACACCGCTTCGGATGTATCCATCCTATCTGCAGAGTTGTTGCTGTTGTTAAACTAGAGGATTAGAATGTATTTCTAGACGTAACTCCACCGTAACCCTCCGGGGTTCACCCGTGAGGCACATCGTGGCACCGGGACCTGCTGTACTTTCTGGAGAACGGCTTTGATACCATAAAGTCATATGGGACCGTGGGGGGAGAAGGGAAATATTTTTCAGTGCGAAGAAGCCCCCAGGGTGACTATCGCGCCCCTCACGCTGAAGACGGAAGGCTGTCGCGTGGTGCGAACCGCACTCTGAGGCGGCCCCACGGCGGGGCGCGGCGAAGAGCTAGATCGGTCCCGCCCCCTGCCTGTCCTCTGTCCAATGAGGTCGCGGCGGCTCCACCCCGCGGTCCGCGGCGGCCAATGGGATGCGCTGCGCGACGTCCGTCCACCTGCGGCTACGGGAGCCACCTGAGCGGGCGAGAAAAGCTGACAAAACCCGTCAGTGCGGCAGGCTGTTCGCTGCTCCCTGCCTTCGCCCCCGCCTCTCCCTGCTGACCCGCCTGGCCAGTTTTGCCGCCGCTGCCTCCACAAGACATGACACAAGACTACGACAAGTGAGTAGTTGGGGGGGCGGGCGGAGGATAGCGAGTCCGGTCTGACCGGTGTTGTCCATCCGCCGGGAAGAGCTCTGCGGTGAGAGGGTCTCTACGCCCGTTCCCCTGCGGGGTCGGGTCGGGGGGGGGAGCCGCTCGCCTCAGACCTTGCCCTTCTCACTTTTCATCTCCTACGACGGGGCGGCGCGAAATAGCACAGAAGAGGATGAACCCTGAGTGGTGGGGAAAGCCCTGTGGGAGACCTGACGGCGCAGCGACCCGACCCCGCTGGGCACCCCGCCCCACGGGTGGCGCGGTGCGGCGGGCTGCCTTTGAACCCCTACACCGGCATTGGGGCGGGGGGCAGCGCCGCCGCCGACCGCCCCCCGCCCCGCTACGCGGCGCCTTAAATGCGGACGGGAAACAGCGGGTGGGGGCCGCGCTGTCGGGAATAGTGGGAATTGCTGCAGTGCCCCGTTGGGTCTCTTTCTTCTCAGGGATTGAGGGAGGCGGGGAGGAGTCGCGGTGTCGGGACGGTTCTCTTGGTCCCTGGGGTTGTGCCGTCCCCGGTGGCGGGAGCGGCTCCCATGGACTTCTACGAAGCACCTCCCTCCGGCAAGGTGGATTTCAGCAGGTAAGGAAGGGATAAGGAAGGGGAGTGCCCCCCCCACCACCACCAGCCGTAAGGGGCCTCGATGTACTCGGCTGCCTTGTCCTGCGCGAACCCGGGTATTGGAAGAGTGAAAACTGTCGGTGACTGCGCGGTGTTCGGCCGTCTTCTCTCAGCTCGTGCTCCGATGTGTTCGTGGCTGCCTCTCGTTCACCAGCTTGTCACGGACTGGAGAGAGCGACCGTGGCCACTGTCAGTGGCTGAAACCCAGGATAGCTCCGAAGTGGCTAGAAGAACCGATTATGGAATTCCCGTGTTTTGAGCTGCCGGTGACTCAAACGCACTGGTTTCCTAGGGAAAGTATAGGATTTTTTACCATGGTCGTTTGTTTTTTTATATATTGGATTTTTAGGAAGAGCTGTAATGCAGCAGCTCAGACTTCACCCGGTGATTAGGGTTGAGGTATTCTTCTATATTTTATGTCACCTCCCGTGATACTTATGGACGAAGCCAGAGCAATTCAGGTATATGCGCCTGGCGTAGCTGGCAGGGAGATACCAGCAGAAGAAATCCCATGTGCTGCCTCAGCGTTAAGGGTGTGCACGCTAGGGTAAAGTTTCTCCTAACATCACCAGTTAAAATGCGGAGAGGGGAAGGTGGGTTTTTTAAGTAGAAATACTAACTGTGCTCTTGAGTACAGGAGCAGTGTTGTAAGCTTCAGGATCCTTGCAAGCAAAGGGGTAGTACTGTTTTTTTGAATATTATTCTGTTTCCAATTCAGCCAGAAAGGAATTTCGGTAGGAAAAAAAAACAAACCAGGAATTATTTAACTTGGGAATAATAAGTAGGAGACTTATTTCCAAAGTTTGCTGAAAATATCTACAATGTTCTGAGAAGATCCATTTGCCAGTAAGCTCAAAATGTAAAACTTGTATTAATAGAAAAATTAATCTTCTTTTCCTGGAAGAAGCTGTAGTTCCGTGGAGGGGTTGAGCCACTGCCAAACCCTGTGCTTCTCTTGATAATTTGGAAGATAGTTCAATTATTCTGAAACTATTTCTGTTTATGCTGGCTTTGGAGGGGTAGGTTACCTGTTAAGGCAATGTGTTTTTTTATTTAGACGTGTGAATGACAAATAACACAAACACGTAGAGTTTGCGTTCACTGCATTTCTGGTTAGTGGCTGCTTTAGTCTTCAGCATTTTTGGTTCTTCCTTGGTGTATGGAGGCAATCAGCCTCAGTGGTCTTGTGAGTTCCAGCAATGCATGGCTAGGATTAATCAAACTGTGCCCAGGGCTCTTCAGTTGCATTTTCCTTCACTTTAACTGTAGCATTTACCTGTTTACTATGGACACTGAAGGTTTCTGTTGTCTCTTTGTAAAAGAAGAGCTGATACCATGTCCCTAAAGAAAATTTTGCTTTGTCTCCTGCTGTCCACCTCACTGGTGTTTTTGACACTAGAGATACCAAAACACAGTGCATCCAATTGTAGGTATCTGTCAGCATGTATGCAAATACACACCAAAAGCTAGAGAAAGAGCTTGGTGCAAGAGCTTCTCTTTTACTGCTTTTGTTTGCCCTTTTCCAGGTATATAATACTGATTTATAGTCACAAAATGCCCTTGCAAGTCCTGGAAACTCCTGGTCTCTGCAAGTGTCTTCAGCTCAGCAAGAGACTCCTTGTGTAACTAATAAAAGATAGAATTTGCAAAGTGCTTTGCAATCTTTTTGGTAGAAGGTGGTGATAAATGTAGGATACTGTTAAGCTGATTATAGTGATTGGAGTGTTTCACAACTTTGTTTCACAACTTTTTGTATTTGTAGTATATGTCAACTGATGAATGCATCTGAGGTAATAGGTGAAAAGAATGCTTATCTACTGGGAAAAGGGTGTGATGGTATTGTGGCATGGCTTTTTGTGGAGTTAGGTGTTTTTACTTAAACTTTCAGCAATTCACTTAGAAAAACCCTGAAATTAGGGAAATAAAATGCTGCCTTTCTCCTCCTTCCAATCTGCAGTAAATTAATGCCCTGCTTGCACTAGAAAGCAAACTGCTTGAACTGGTTCTGAAGTCAGGTTTAAACAATGTTGGCTTGAATTGCTTAGAAAGATGAAGCATATATTTCATTGACAGAACCAAAAATAAACTAAGTTGGCTAAGCTGGTAGGACAACATTTTCTACAGGTGTCCCACTTTCACCTATGGGAAGAGGGTCCGAGTCATCTTGGAGCTTACTTGTTTGCACCACTCTCAATGTTGAGAGTAAATACTTTTTTTTTTTGTTGTTTTAAATATTAGAACATTTGAGGTCACTTTGACCAGTTTTCTGGGGTAGTCTATAACTAACCGGAGAGCTGCTGGGTGGTGGTTTCAGATGTACTCTGGGAGCAGAGACAAGTTCTGATAGTTTGGGGGGGGGGAAAGATGTTTCATTAATTCACGTTTTCTAGTTCCAGCATGGGAAGTAGAACTATGTAGCATGTGGAAGGTCATTAAGGGTGTACAACTCCTCCTGGGTTGGATCTGGAGCATGAGCAGTTGTGCAGTTAAACAGCTTTGCCTTTTTACATAGGCAGCTGTAATGCAGCTGAGTTGGGCCAGATTAATCCTGATTTACACCAAGCATGAGTGAGATCAGAATTAGGTTTCTGGGCCTTTTGTGTTGACTAATCCATGCTGTGCACTGAATCATCCTATGAACCCTCTGAAACTGGGGCAGCTAATTTCAAGAACTTCATGAGTGTTTTTCATGTGTTCTAACAAGTGGCTTTTTTCTTCCTTTTTTTTTTATTATTCAAGTAAAAGACCTGTGTTGGTTCTTCAGAATGATTCTCTCTACTCTCAGAGACGTCCTTACACCAGTGAAGATGAGGCATGGAAAACCTTTCTGGAAAATCCCCTTACAGCAGCTACCAAAGCCATGATGAGCATCAATGGTGATGAAGACAGTGCAGCTGCCCTCGGCCTGCTGTATGATTACTACAAGGTAGATTGTTGCAGGTGTGCTCTGGCAGCAAGCAGAGCTCTTGTTCTGCCTGTGGAGTAAATGTCATTTGCTAGAGGATTTACAGAAGCTATGTGGTTTTTAAATAGAAAAAAACCTCCATGTACTTCTTTCTGACAATGATTTTGTTTTACCTCGGTAAAATAAGATCCCTTGGATATTAATTTAATGATTTTGAATCTTCAGTAGCACTTTTCCTGTTGACTCCAGGTTCTGCATGAGGCAGGACCCCCTTTTTTAATATAGAAATAGTCATGAAGAGTAAGACTGGCAGCATGTCTGTCTGAATGTAAACATACAGCAAAAGAAATGTCTCACATTGTGCTCATGTGATACTTATTCAGGTAGGACTGTTGGCTTTTTGCTGGAGACTAGATGTGCTACTTTAGTCTCGGGTGATACTGGGCTGTAACTACATGTTTTTGGTGATGTGTAGTATGGAAGTGTCTGCCTGAAGTAGTTACCATTTGCATCCCTTTAACCCTCAGTGAGCTTCATCTGCATAATCTATTAATCCTCTGGCAACTGTGGTTGTTTTCCTCAGTATTCGGTCTTCTCAGACGTATGTGCCTTCCTAGATTGTCGAAGGACAATTGAACACAGTCAAACAGCCTTCTGGTTTGTGTGGGATGTGTTTTGCTAGCCTTTATTAAATACCAGCAGTCTAAGCAGAGTGGTTACCTCCAGTCCAAGTCATTGAGACCAGCAAGCATTCTCAGGCAAGGGAGGCATCTTGCTTGTGTTGAATGCTGTGTTAAGGTGCCCTGGCTCAGCACATGGAGATGCCTGATTTTTTTTTTCCTTGCTGAGCATGGAATGGGGCCAGGAGACAATTTGGCACACATGCCTGACACTTTGGTTGTGTCTTTTGCAAGCAGGGAGTGCAGGTGCTGGTTTTTTTGTTCCTCAAGCATGAGAAGAGGTTGTCTAGTGCCCACAAAATCCTTGCCTGTCCTTTTAAGAGTTGAACATGCCTTACATGTCAAAGTACTCTGGTAATGCTTAATGTGGAGGCTAGCACTTGACAGGCATGACAGTATGCCACAGGCTCCCTGATGTGGGTGTTATTTAGCTAGTTTGTGAGGAAAAGTTTCTGTTTTGTGTTCATGCTTGCTGTGCCTTTGGGGGGGGGAAAAAATTAAAACAACCCCACATTTTGACTGGAAACATTTTTATCAGCAAAATTAACTTTGTTTTCTAAACATGTAGATTACAAGAGAATGCCAATGTTGAGCCTTCACACTTGGTGAAGCAGAAGGGATGTGCTGTATATTAATGTCTAAGTCAGGGTTTCCACTCATGTTTGGGTATTGGGGTGCACAGAATAGTCAGTAGAAGACCAGGTATGCAGTATAGCTGTGTGAAGCAAAATAGAGTTGAAAGATTTATTGTGGACTGTTAAGAAGTGATGCTAGAGGAAAGATGTCTAGGCATTTCTAATATGCACCCTCATCAATATTGAAAGCAGCTAGGGTAGTCACCTTCATGTTAAAAAGCCAAACAACTTGAGTTTTCTTCCATTTGGCTAATGAAGTGCACTGGTAGCTCAACTGTGGGTAATAAGGCTTTACAGGAAACACACCTGATCAAAATCTAGAATTTAGAGGTGTTGGCCGAACACAGCTTGGAAGATCCTTGTTTTACATGGCTAGTTACTGTTGGCCTACTAGCAATTTCCAGGTAGAGGTTCTTGGGGGGTTACTGGTTACTGTGACAAAATGAAATATTCTGGTGTTATTTGAGTTTCCAGAATGTGTGTGGAAGAGCCACAACTCCATTTTCAGTCAGGTGCTGTTTAAAGAAATACTGTTCATGCAGGTATACTCTGTCTTAAAGTTAGCAGTAAAGAGAGGGTTCCCCACATTGTACCCAGGCTGGAAAGCAGACAGTATCTGAGCAGACTTCAGGGAAGGAAGGTGTTGGGGGTTTACTACTCCTTACATCAAAAGGTGTTTTCTTTACTCATTCAGGAGGTGTGTTAAGGGTTATGGAAGGTCCTGGGTACCACATATGGGTTTGCAGAAGAGCTTGTGTAGACCTTGTGCAGTCAAGGGGTCTTGAGCACCACAGGCTTGTACCAGTGGTGAGAGCTGTCTGGATCGTTGGGGCAATCTCTGTATTCTCCAGTGAAAAGGTCAAAGAGTTCACCTTCTGTGTGCCCTAGCCTTGCAGCACAGCTAGGAAAATGGCCTGTGTCCGCGTGTGAAAGACACGGGGTGAGTTAGCTGTGTGATCACTGTAGTATGTGATGTGTTCAGGGCAAGTGTTGTCCATGGCATAGAATATGAGCAGCAATGTTGTGGTTGCCTTTAATCCAGGGTACTGGTGGTTACCTTTTCTTTATGAAAGATTTAAAATGATTTGGGTCAGTGTATTAACAGTAGCCATCTGCAAACAAGCTGTAGCATCTTAATACACTTACTGGGCCTGGTACTCTCTGAATCCCCTTATTTCTGAGGAGAAAGGAATGCTGTGAGTGGTGTCTGGGCAAGTGGCCTAGAGAGTGCCTGCTCTTGGAGAAGAGGCTATGGAACAGTGCCCTTTCACAAAGTTAAACCTGTCAGCCTGTAGAGTAGAAAACCTGCACAACCAGCACAGACTTCGGGTGCTTTTCTGGTCCTGCTCACCTGATGCTGATGCTCTAGCCAGGGATGGCCAGATTTTTGCTCTAGTTTTCCCATCACCGTGCACAGGCAGGAACCCAGCGCTGGCACAGCTGTTGGGACATCACCTGGCACCCCAAAGCTGTGCAAGTGCTAGTCAAGCTGTAATGCTAATAATGACTGTCTCAGAGTATGATGCTCAACTTCTTAATTTGACCAGTTGGCTGTGTTTTGAAGAGCTGGGATTTTTTTGATGGGATGAAGAATGTAATTACAGTGTTTCTTTGTATTTCCTAGGTTCCAAGGGAGAGGAGATCTTCAGCTGCCAAACCAGAGGTGGAACATCCTGACCAAGACCACAGCAAAAGGTATCTGTTTTTATTATGTGTCCACATATTGCACTTCCCTCCTAGACCACAGAAGTGGCTAAAAGAAAGTGACTTTGTAGTACTGCACTGTTGTGCTGGAAGAGGTTGTTTACATTTATCCTCAAATTTATGTTCTGCTCCAAGGACAGGATAGGGGTTGGTCCATGAGGTGGAGAGCTGAGTCCCAAACTATTTCTCCTCACCTGCTTTTGTTTACTGGTGTCATACAGTTACCATAAAGGAAGCAGCTCTTTTTTAACAGACACCACTTCTCAATGCTGCAGAAGCTACTGATGACCCTTTTGAAGATTCTGCATGTTGTTACTTCAGTTACTGCTGATTTTGTTCTTGAGCACCAGCAGCTTTGTCCCTTCATACATGGGCTGATAGGGAAGGGCTTGAAAGTGCTTGTGATTTAGTTTTGGTTTTGTTGTGTTTGTGTACTTCCCTTGCATCCTCTCGAGCGCCTTTCTTCTTTCCTCTTCCTACCCTCCCTCTCTTGTGCCTCTCAAGCAGAAGACTATACTGATTAAATAGACATTATGAATGTGGGGCTTATTCAAGCCAGGCTTCCACTCCTACCATCACCTTCCTTTGAACGATTAGAATGCTTTAAGGACTTGAGGTGCTGTTTTGTGGTCTGGGCTGATAAAACAATTCATTGAGAAGATCTGTCAGGTTCTCAGCCTTGTGTTCCAGTTGCCCCCCTTATGACCAGCTCTGCTTTTCCACTGACCCATAACCGAGCAAGGGAAAAATGAGTGTCTACTTTTCTGTCAGTGGAACAAGCCAGACTGGCTCACTGGGGATTGGAGGACCATCAGAACTGGAACAAAGGAGAGGGCAGAATGACGTTGGAAGGAAGAAAGTGAGGGTGGGCTGACTTAGTGACTACTAGCTATGAGGTCAGCTGAGCCACAGATCTGTCTTGGCAGAAATGAGTGTGGTGGGGTGGAGAGTGGGAAGTTTATGCAAACTATTCCCTGGAGTCTCAATGTGGATTTTTTTTTTGTGGGTTTGTGTATGAAAGAGATGTCATTTTCCTGTTAGTGCTTCCCAGGTGCTGCACAGTCCTATGGCAGAGGAGCAGCAACCTTGTCTCCAGTCCTCCTCTGTCTGCCAAGGAGCAGTTTAATAGAGCTGCCATGTGGTGGGAAGAGCCTATGTAAGTTTAGACTGCTGTTTTTCCAGGCAGTGAGGATTTGGGCTGTGAACCATCACCCTTTGCTCAAGGATAATTCAGTGGGGTTTTTATAGCAGTGGGTGAGGGTTTGGATGTGTTGGGGTGTTTTTTGTTTCTTAGCTTTTTGGGTTAGGGTTGAGCTGTTCTGTCCAAGGAGAGTTGCTGTCAGCTGTCCCTGTCCAAAAGGTTGAGAATTGTTTCTAGTTCTCATTTAATGAGAAAATGCATGATGTAATTTGTTTTTTTTCTTTTAAAGGAACAGCATTCCAAATGTAACAGAACAGTCACTCATTTCTGCAGGAGAAAACAGAGTCCAGGTTCTCAAAAATGTGCCTTTCAATATTGTCCTTCCACACACACCTCAGATGGGCATGGACAAAAGGGGTCACCTTACAACCCCAGACACAACGGTTACAGTTTCAATTGCCACAATGCCAACCCATTCCATCAAAACGGAGACGCAGCCTCATGGCTTTGCAGTGGGCATCCCACCAAGCATCTACCACCCTGAGCCCCCTGAACGGGTGGTGGTCTTTGACAGAAACCTCAATCCTGACCAGTTCAGTTCCAACAGCCAGCCTCAAAACTCCCAAAGGCGAACACCAGACTCCACCTTTTCAGAGACTTTCAAGGAGGGTGTGCAAGAGGTAGTTGCTGTGTCTGTATGCATGTCTTGATTTGTCTTTTGTGGCTCTTGTTAAATGAGAGAAAAGTCTGCCCAGGGTTTTAGGAATTGAATACTTTTAGAAGTATAACTTAGTGGGTTTTGTACTGTGAAGGTTTTATTTACTACCAAAACCACATGGTCCTACCAGTGAGCCAGAGCTTTTGGCTTGGAGAGTGTGGAAGGAGTTCTCTGTCCATGGCATCAGGCAAGGTTATGCAAGAGTTCAGCACTTAATGGTGTCTTTGCAGGTACTGAAGTAAAATGACTGTGTCTGCAAGTTTCCATACTGCCAGTTTCTGGTAGAGTGTGTATCAGTGAAAAACAGTTGGTTTATTTAGGGGCCTTGAGTGAGAGTTAAACCTGGATGCAGATATCTGGATTTTAAGATACCAACTGAAAACAAGAGTTAACCATGTTTTGATATTTTTTTTTCTTTAAGCCAGAGCTTAAGGAACTGTGTAGCTACTGCCTTTCTGTAAGACTTGGGAAAGCTTTAAAATGTTGCTCTAAGCTGATTCAGAAGGCTGGTAAAAATGTTACACTTAGTTGACACCAAGAAGTCTTGGATTAAAACCCTTCTTAAGTGTTCTGTTTGTACTGACAAAAAAATCAGTTATGTGATGATCAGTTTGTCTTCTGGAAGTTCTGTGATAACAAGAATCTCTTTAATTATTACTTTTATTGTTGTTGCTGTGTTAATTGTGTTCTGTGTCTACCTCAGGTTTTCTTTCCTACTGAACTGAATCTCCGGATGGCAAACATGAATTCTGAAGATTATGTTTTTGACAGCATTTCTGGGTAATGGTTTAAGGTTCCTGTTTGCCCATACCTTTATGAATGTCTTAGAATTGTCCACAAGCAAGTAGTACAGCTCATGCCCGTCTACATGACCTCTCTGAGGCACTGGGAATGGGGGAGCTATGGATCTCAAAACCATGACAGTGTCTGCTCCTTTGAATGTGGCAGTTGAAAATACTACCTGTATCTTTAAGGAAAACTTCCTGCAGGTTTGGAAATACTACCCAGTGTGAAGTGCTGTCTGAGTACCAACTCTGTCCCTTTGGGAAGATGCAGCATTTTTTGAGCTCTGTAGTGGTCTTAGAGTTGGCTTCCTCTCTCACTTTCTTGCCTTGCTCTTTCACAGCTGGAAATATACAGCAGAAATAGGAAGCATGAAACTCTTATGAATTATTAAGAGATGGGAATGAACTAGTTGATTAGTTGCAGTTGACTAAAAAGACTGGACACTGAATATCTTATTTAGCTTTTAATTGTTGATAGATACTTTTCTGTTCCTTGAGAGCAGCAGGCTCTCAGTTTTACCTACTGATGTGTCTTAAATTCTTAGTAAAGTAAATCCTATCCAAAATCTTTCAAATATGAAAGAAATGGTCAAAAAGTGGATTCATCTTGTTTTCCGAATTCTTGGCTTAGTAAGTTAACTGACTTTGGAATTTCTCCAAACTAAATGTGGAATGTTTAATCAGCTTTCTAGGAAAATGCCTTAGCAACCACTGCATTCTTTGCACTGTAGGAATAATTTTGAATACACTCTGGAAGCCTCCAAGTCTCTCCGACAGAAGCCTGGGGACAGCACAATGACTTACCTGAATAAAGGTCAGTTTTACCCAATCACACTGAAAGAAGTCAGCAGCAGTGAAGGAATCCATCACCCCATCAGTAAAGTCCGAGTGAGTGGCAGTTCTTAGATTCTTGGGATAGTGGGTGTGTACAATGGTAATCTTAAACTCTCTTGAAGTGCAGTAATCTAAACCAGAACATCAGCATTAAGGGAGGCTTTCCTGCTTTCTTACATCAGCATTAGTTCCTCTGCTGTCCACCAACTTCCAGACCGACCCATTGTAGTTCAGTTTGTTAGGAAGCAATGTCAGCACTTATGTGAAGGTGATGCAACACCTGAAATGAGATCCTTGAACTTCAGTTAGGAGACCTGTTCTCTCTGACCCAGAAAGCATTGCTGCCTGTGTTCCTGTGCTACTATATGGCAATGTTATGCCAGCTGCACTGTGATATGTCAGGTCAGAAAGCCTAAAGCAGAAACTCTGATCAACGAGAACTTCCAAAGTGAGAGTACTCCCTGGCCTTCTCTCTTTCATGTGTTTTGTTGTTTACATTTTGGTTTAGTTTTGGGTTTTTTTTCTTTAATCTTCCTTTCTCCTTTCAGAGTGTCATCATGGTAGTGTTTGCTGAAGACAAAACAAGGGAAGATCAGCTCAGGCACTGGAAATACTGGCACTCTAGGCAGCACACAGCCAAACAAAGATGCATTGACATAGGTAAGGAACACTCACTGCTGACATCAAACTCCAAATGTAATTCCTTGGCAAGGTTTGGCTTTCTGCTAAAGCTTTGTTATTTTAAGGAACCTTTGGGTTGTGCTTGCTGCTATTCATAGCTTTGTTAAAAACCCAGAGAACTTCTGATTTCTGGGAACGAATGTTGTTTTTAGGTCTCCTTAAAGTGATTTTCTTTTCTGGTTTTTTTTTGAGAATTTTTGCTGGCAAGCAGGCTGAGTTTAGGGGTTTGGATTGGGATGTCTAACAGGCCCCTCCAAGTTACAGCTGCTTGGGCATCTCCTGGTACTTGCAGCTAAATCACAGCTTGTAAGCTCTATGGCTGTTCTAAATATTGTTTTGTCAAAGGACAGGATCCTCACACAAATACCTCCAACACTAATGATCTTCCTTCCTGCAGCTTTGCTCATAACTGGTCTTTGGTACATGTCAAAAAAAGAAAACACTGCAAACTTCTACTTGCCTCTAGACAAGGCTGGGACAGGCTGGTTTCCAGCTGCCTCTGGCTAGAGGATGGATTGTAGTCCTTATCCCTTCCTTCTGTGAATAAAAAGGATTAATCACTTAATCACTTAAAGCAGACATGCATGCAAATCTTTATTATTGAAGGAGTTTGAGAGCTTGTGCCCTTGCTCTACAGGGTAGAGTTTCCCCACACAGAGGAGGTGATTTTGGCACAGGATATGTGATTTTTCGCATGTCTGCCTTTCACACTGGAGTTTCTAGTTTGGTGTTTCTGCTGAGCCCTGTTTTCTTCTGTCCTCCCATTTGTTGCTATATTTTAGGCTTGTATGAGAATTTCCAGCCTTTTTAATGCTTCTTTCTTAAGTACAGTTCAGCTTACTTTGCCTCCAGGAGTTTGCAAAGGAGTTGCAGTTTCTGGCTGCTTTGTGTGATTAGTGACTCCAGATGGCATCCTCTTCCTGTCCCTCATGAATCCTCTTTTGTTACAGCTGACTACAAGGAGAGCTTCAACACCATCAGTAACATTGAGGAGATTGCATACAACGCCATATCCTTCACTTGGGATATTAATGAGGAAGCAAAGGTATGTGACTACGATTCTATTTCCTGTCCTTTTAGAAGATTCAGAGACTGAGGGAGGGGAAGGGTGTGTGGCCTACCTGGTGATTACCATGTAACAAGTTTGTTTACGATTCTACATTAGGCAAACCCTTCTACCTATTTCTTAAGAGGGTTTTGCATGTGCAGCTGTGGAGGGCTTTGCAAGTGCTTTAAGGCTCTTAGCAGAACTGCCTGCCTGATGGACAAGTACTAGCAAAAAGGAAGTGCTAAGTGTTTCCAGGGCAGATGAAGTGGTGGGGGAGATGTGATAGTGTGTAGCTCATCTTGTCAGTAAGCATGGGGTCCTGGAGGATCCCAGCAGCAGGTGGGGGTAGCTTCTTGAGGAGTTAAGGTTGTGGCTGTGTGCTCACCTTCAGCGGAAGAGGGAGTAGCTGCTGTTGTTGATCTTCCAAAGCATGTGATGCTGAAGCTGCAGATCCCAACACTCAATGACCTATTTCAAGTTAGAGCAGCCTCCTGGTGAACTCTGGGCAGATTCCCTAGCTAGGAGCCAACTACAGCTGTTTGAAACCACTCCAACTTTTGAGAAAGCCCTGTGTATCTTCTGAGTGTGAGGACAGCAGGTCAGACAGTGGAGTCACCTCAGTTCCAAAGGCATTTCATATCAGTTTGTTTCTGAACTCAGAAGTGCAGGAGAATTGCCCGTTTTTGTGTCAAAAGTCTAGGCAGTAATGAATGGTTTCATCAGTTTTTGGAGACTGACTGTTCCCTTGCCAGCATGTCATGGGCTAGTGATTAGCACTATAGGAAAAGTGACTGATTGCTGCGGAGAGCTGTGTCCAGGCAGAGCCTAGCTTGGGGACATAAGAGCACTCCACAGAAAAAGCGGAGATCTTTCTCAGGTACTGTGTATGCCCATTTATACGCTGCAGGAGGTACGAGGTTTGGTGTTGCTGCACAGAACTCGCCCATGAGCTTTGCTTTATGCAGCACAAGAGTGTGGAGAAGAGATGAGGAGAGGTACTGATGCTGCTATTGGGTTTCAGCTATGTGGAAGAACTTTGGGAAGTAAGAGAGGGCCTTACCTGCTGGGGGATGCTAAAAGGCTAATGTTATTTTTGAAGTATGAAGTACTTTGCTGTGTGAACAGATGTTTTCAGAAGGGCATTGAAGGGAGATAGTTAAATATCCTAGAAATGTTACCCTGCTGCTGTAGCCAGTCATGGCATGAACTGTGGATAATCAATGTCTGCAAGGTACTCGAGAGTTTTAAGATCCGCTTCAGATGATTTTGGTTCTGAGTTGTTGGAAGCACTTAGCAGCTTTACAGCTGCCTCACTCCTGGCTGAGCCATCCTACAGCAGTCAGAATGCTCTGCTAACACAGGGCTAGGGCTTAGAGTTGGTGCTGAGAATCTTGCTGTCCCAAGGAAAGTCCTTCCCTCCTACCAGGTAAGAGGGCCCAGCTTCCCTATATGCCCTTGAATTTAGTAATTCCAGCCTAAATTTGCAACAGCAGCCTGAAAAGTTCTGAAGACCCTCATGGTGATAATTCAGGACTGAACTTCATGAGGTAAAGTAGTATTGGGGAGGCTTGAGTCAGGCTGGCTTTGTAGCTGCAGAAGCAAATTTGTTTACATAATATTAAAAACATATGACACTCATATGTTAAGTATTGATTTGTATGATGCTGCAGAGAGGATTGGTGATACAGGGAGTGCAAGCCCTTTTTCCTGGCATCAGAAACACATTAAGGAAACGTATCCAAGATTTCTGTATTCAAATAACTGGCATTTTTAGCAGGTGTTCTGTGTGTTTGAGCATCTGTTCAATGTGGTTTTCCTTAAGTGGTTGCATTTTGTCGATGGTTGGATTTCTCACCATTAGAGCTGCAGTTCTGTCTCAACAATTCTGATGTTACCAGGAGATGCCTAAGCCAATTTCAACAATATCTGTTGCATGGTTCATTTACCTTGCATGCTCTTTTATTTCCCCAATTTTTTCCCCCCCTTAAACAATAGTCTTGGAGTACATGAAGAGAGCAGAGCTGCTGATTCTACAGAAAGTCTTCCACATAATGATCCTGTGTGTTAGTGTTAGCTGGAGGATGGTCAAGTGCTCTACCTGGGTTTTTGACATAGTAACTCATTTAGGCACCCAGGGCTCTGGGTATGTTTAAGGAAAATAGTATTTTATCGCACTATGCCTTGGCAGCTCTGGGACCAGGCACTTGCCTTCCTGTGGGGGTATACAGGAAGGTTGGACTTGTGCCGCTGCATCCATGCAGGAGGGTGTCACTTGCCCTGAGAGGGTGGTTTGCCAGACACCTAGAGCTGTAGACACTGGATGCAGCAGGTTAGTCGGACTCTGCACAGGTAGAGCTGTCACACAACATTGCTGTGCTGTTCCGCAGCCTGGTGTATGGAAACCAGGAAACCACAGACATTTGTGACCCTGGGACCAGACCATGTCTGTGGGTTTCAGAGCAAATGCTGCTTTATGGCAGCTCCTCTCTGCCCTCTTCTGTTGATTTGGGACATCATAGGAGCTGGTACAAGTGGGCATGCTGTGATTCAGTGGTGGGCAAAACATTCTCCGAGTGTGTTCAAGATGGAAATGCATCCAAGATCCAAAGTCTGCTTGCTCTATGACAGCAAAGGGAGTTGGGGATGGGGAGGAAAAACTAGATTGCCCCAAGGTGATCTGACACTGGAAAGAGAGCGAGGACAGGGTAGAAAGATTGGCAGGTAATATTGTGGAATGGGGAAGTGGTGATTCTGGTGGGCTTCCAGGTGTGTTTGTGTTAGAGAGCTGACCCCACTACCTGACAGAGCAAGGGAAGAATTGAATGAGGTGGCAATTGTGCTTTGTGAGGAGAAAGGAGGAGATTATCTGCTAATTTCATAGTTCACAAACTGATGAGTTGTTGAAGTAGATATTTAGCAAAGACAGCATGAGCCATCCTGGTTGGGTGGAAGCATGGTCTGATAAGGCTGTCATAGATGTGTAACTGATACACTCAACTGCATGCAACAGGTAATGCTGGAGTTACCCTGAGGCTTGTGGAAACTTCAGTTTCCCATCCTGTTCTGGACATCTGCCATGTTAGGCAGACAATTGAGGTGGGGTTCTACTGTGCACAGCTTTTAGATGTCTGAACACAAGCTCATCATCTTTCTTTTCTATGATTTACTTAAGGATGTCTAGAGCTGGGATGGTATATTCTCTGAATGTTCCTGTTCCTTCTTGTTAACTGAGCAGGCTTTACCATTTTAAAAAAATAGGGGAATTTTGAGGATAGGGTAAAGGAATCCTGTCCTTGCAGCCCTTCTTTACCTCTCTATTGCCTTAACCTGCCTCGTGCTTCTGATTGACATAGTTTTTGAGGCTGGGAAGTGCAGAAAGCTGGTATAGCATGCCCAGTTTTTCTCTTGATTGGTGTCCAGTAGAGGTCTTAATGAAAATTGCCAGTATAGTTAAATGCACTTTTCTTTTGAGTATTTCCTACTGTTCTTCATAATGTTGGCCGTTGTTGTGTTACTTCTTACCCATTAGACTGTGAGGCAAATTCTCTGTCCCTTAACTTTGGCCTGGGGACATGGCCTGCTCTCATGTTGGTGGCAGTTGAACAATCTGGAAGGATCTGTTTCCCTAGGGTTAACTGGCTTTGCTGGATCCTGCTTTTCTTAAATCCTGACTGAGCTCCTGCCCAATGGAGCAGGACTGAGACCTTGTGTCTGAATTATCTGCATGATGATGGCAAGAGCCTCTTTGCCCTGTTTTTGTAGTCCCAAGAGTGCAAGGACTATGCTGTGGTGCTTCTGTGCTTGCTAGTGTGTTGTTAACTTCCAGCAGTTCCCAGAGAAAAGACCCTGTGGAAGTCTTCTGTCTAGCTTGCTTGGCACTAGAGCCACAAACGATGTCACTGCACATTAAGGGCTCTATTGTCCTCCCACTCCTTTTCTCCAGGAAAAAAAAAGGCTTTGGAAGCCAGATGCTGGGTGTGAAAAGACCCTTTCTACTAAAGAAAGGATATATGTTGAGAGTGTACCAGGGTGTTAGAGCTTTTTGCTGACTTTCCACCAAAGAGAAGGTGCTGTGGTATCACTTTAGTGACACCCTCAATGACAATACATAATGGTTTCTTTTGTGGGGGCTAAGGTGTTTCTGGGATTGTTTGTGGGTTTTCTTCAAGAAAGCTGATAGACCTGGGTTAAAGTAACCTGATGCTAATTTCAGTCGCCCTTTTGAAATAGCAGATTGGGCAACAAAGGTGGTTTTCTGGCAGATCCTGATGTGTGACTGCAGCTCTTGGGCAGGAGTTTTTTTCAGATGAGCTCAATTTTTGGAGAGGGTGGGTTCTCATGCTGCAACTTCAAGTAAGGTTGGAGTGTACACCACTGACTTTAAGAGGCTTTTTCTAGCATAATCCTCATTTGATGTTCACTGTAAGAAGTATTTCAGCTTTTTTGATTGATGAATATTGTATGCATTTGTATGGATGCCATTGCAATGAAACAGCAGTCATATGCCTCATTAAAGGAGGTGTTGCCACCTTCAGCAGCATTGAAGAGGTACAGGTTTGGTTAGTTGGAAATGAAACTATGAAATGTGATGAGTCAAACATATGTAAAGGAAAGAGACTGGTTTGAAGTTAAGGCTGAAGACCACAAGTACACACACTGTCTTTGGAGCAGTTACATATGGAAGTCATGGCAGATATTGCTTACCTGCCTCTTAATGTGGGCCTCACCATTCTCTGTCTCAGTTTCCTTAAGAACAACCATGTGTTGCCCTTGATTTGAAGTGCTAAAAATTAGAAGCAGGTCTTCAATTCAGTTATTCCTCAGAACTTTGTGCCCTGATTGCCACCTTCTCTTTGTCTTTCCAACTAACTATGGAGCTCACAATGTGTTCCCTAAAACTGGAATGAAAATCTTCAAGGTAGCTCTTCTTTAGGGAGCACCATGAACTGGCTTTTCCCTTTTCCCTGTTCCTGTCATACCTGATGACAACACTCCCTTTTCAGACAGTGTTGTGGTTCTGGAGACACAATTCTTTCAGTTTTTGTGGGATGTTTTGTTGCATTTTTCTTGTTTTTTCTGTGATGATGGTGGGGGGTTTTTGCTGGTTGTTTTTATTGGTGGGTTGTAGGGTTTTGGGTAGGTTTTCTTGTTCAGACTTTTTTTGGGGTTGGGGTGCTTTTACTGATTTTTGGGTTTTGCTTTTTTTTAACATTGCAAGTTTTTTTTCCCCACACTGCTTTTACTTGCCAACCAACTAACTCCACAAAAAGTGACACCTGGCCCCACATCTTATCAGCATAGGGTGGAAGTAAGAATAGGTAGGACTGGGAACGTCTATCCCAAGGTTTCCCACGTATTTTGATCAGAGATGTTCCTGTATTTCCTTGCCTTGGAATGGTTGGAATAACAATCACTGTTGCTCTTTGAGCAGGAATATGCATTTTCCATTCATTACCATTCATTTTTGTTTTGTTGATGGAGTGAATTTGCTAGGAGAATGTTCTTTTGTCTGGGGCTGGGTTGTGTTTCCCATTTGGCATTCCTTGGTGTGGTGTGGAACCCACATGCATTTTGTCAGCCATTCAAAAAGGGGTTTGGTATATTTGAATGCAAAGTAACTTCCCCAGGCTGAAAGCAGGATGGTGCTGGGTCTAGCCAAATGGAGCTGGAATGGATGCAACCCTATCATGCATCTGCTAGACAAGCCTTATTTGGAACATCCGGTCCCAAAGGCAGGAGGTGGCTGGGGAGCAAACAGGTGTATGAATTCTGCAATTATTTTTTTTTATCTCCAGCCTTTCCTGGCTGGCCTACTGCTGATGCAAAACCTGCAGCATACGTAGGAGGTGAAGAAACAAATGCGAGAGCATTAAAATCAGCCAGCTCTCAGGTGATCCTATACCAAGCCTTTTTTTTTTTTCTTCCACCCGTCTTTTAAAGACAGAAGGGCCTTCCCCACACTGTTTTTTTAGGATTTGTTGGAGGGTAGGAGGGCCCTGCACAGGGACTTGGGCAGACGCTAATAGGATGAGTTTCAACAAGCCTAAGTGTCGGGTTGTGCATTTTGGTTATAACAACCTCAGGCAGAACTATAGGCTGGGAATGGAGATCTCGAAGAGTACTCAGGTAGAAAGAGACTTGGGGGTATTGGTGGACAGTAAACTTAGCATGAGTCAGCAACATGTTCAGGTGGCCAAGAGGGCTAATGGCATCCTGGCCTATATCAGGAATGGTGTGGCCAGCAGGGAGAGGGAGGTTATCCTCCCCCTGTATT
>VZRI01012534.1:83335-143936 GCA_013397515.1 Upupa epops | reverse complement strand
GTCTCTGGAGGTGTTTAAGGTTAGTCTGGCTGAAGTGCTGAGTGGCATGATCTAATGTCAGATGTTTAGGATTACTTGGTTGGTTTTAGGTTGGACTGGATGATCTTTAAGGTCTTTTCCAGCCTCATCATTACTGTGATACTGTGACTTGCCTTTGCAAATATGTGCAGGCAGACTTGTGCTTGCTTTGCCTGTGCTCCAAGCTGCCTGGCTCACATAGTGCCAGCCCTGACAGTCATGTAGCTCCATTAGCACAGTGTGGCACCCAAGCTGGTGACTCCCCTTCTCAGAGGGACTTACAAGTTTTACCAGCAAAGCTGTAAGACTTCTGGACTGAGGGTGGTTTGAATCCATCTAGCTCACAGCACAAAGGAAGCATTGTAAGGCCTATCTTGCACACATCCCTGTAGGCAAATCTTTCCAAAATTTGCCTTATTTTTCCCTTTTTATATTTGTCCAAGCCACTAAAGAAACCAAATACCCTCAGCCATCAGCACTTGAATAACAACCTTTTGAGCTTCCAGGTAATTTTTCTTTTAGTGGAAGGCTGATAAATGAGTTGTTTGTGGAATCTGGGCCTAGGGCTGTTCCTCCAGCAAGGGGTGCTGTGACCACATGGCTGCAAACCCCTGACTTGCGCACGCATCTGCGGGACGCCACATAATCTAGTGGCTGCTGGGCTTTACATTGACATTCCCGGAATTCCTGCTAGCAGCCAAAGTGTAGAGCTGCTGTAGCCTGTCACTGGCTCTGTAGCATCCTACTGCCTAGTCTTCTAGGTGCATTCCTTGGCCCTTCCAGAGAGCAGTCTTCTGGCTCATATCCAAGTCTTTTTATTGAGGTCTGATTGAATCCTTTGCCTTAGTTGTTCCTCCAGTTTTTAATCTGCTGTGGTAACCTCAAAGGCTCCAGTTCAGGTCAGTTTGGTTGAGGGTTTTTATGGCCCTTTATCCTGCAAAAGTTGAAAACTCACAGATCGGGTTAGCTGTACAGTTACTGATGTCTTCCCTGGCCTAAGACCATAAGAATGGCCTTGCTACTCTGAGGGAAAGCAAGTTGAAATGCTGCATAGGCCCTGTAAATCCTGTTGTCCAGGGGCTGTTTGTGGCTTCAGGCTGGTCACTAGTCCACAGGTGAGAAACTGTCTTTGTGTTGGGGGAATGGTCTGAAGGCACACTGGAATTCCTTTGCCTACTCTGTCTTGGGCAAAATACCAAGGCTAAATAGTTGCAGTGAAGTATCCAACTATATTCCCTGGAAAGAGATTCATCACAATCTGGTGGCTGTAAGCTACAAACAATTTTCTCCAAATACACTAATTGGGAATCAAAAGCATCCTGACAACTTTGATTATAAGATAAAAATGAGAAGGTTTTGCCTGTTAGTGCTAGGAAGAGCTTAAGTTTTATGTGAATTCTCATAAACCAAATAGACTTGGATTATTGGGTGATATCTTAATCCTCTGGGTATAAAAGTACTATGGAGCTTAAATAGAAGGAGGTGAATTCAAATTATCTGTCTCCTATTGAAGTGAAAGCAAGGAGGTCAGACTGGAATAGTCCCAAGTCTGTCTGTGTAAGGTTTTATCTAGAAGGACATAAGAGACTCTGCAGCAGGATGCTATGTTATGTGACCATTGCAGTCTTACATATCCCTGTATTTGCTGGGGACTGGCCAGAGCTTACAGTGTGCTAATATACCCATCTGAGTTGCTTGCCATTACCTGTGGCAATCCTAGACGTTGCTGATATGTACCTGTATATCATTCCTCCTCAACTTTGCAGTGAGTCAGAAGAGGTTGTACAAGGTGGCGTTTCCCTAAAGCCTTTTGGACTAATCAAAATTGATGGTATTTTGTGTGACAAAAGAGAACGGTCTTCAAGATAAATCAAGGAGAAGAGATCTGGATATGCAAACTTTCATTTAAAAAAGGCATCATTCCTCCCACTGGCAGTGAGATTCCTACAGCATGTTTAATTGTGCCTGTTTTTCCTGGTTTGCTTGAAAGGCATATCTTTGTAGAAAAAGGTGGGAAGGAACTTGGCTGTCTCTGCTGCCCTTTCTTGAGGACAAACAGCAGAGCTGCTGGATTATTTTTTTTCCTGAATTATTAAAATGGAAACTTGGTTCTTATAGACATGAACATAGGCACAGTGTTTCCCCTAAATTAGGCAAGGGGGGGGTTGTGAGTGGTCAGTGATTAAAGCAGACTGGAAAGTCATGAGGTCCTGGCTTCTTCCCACATTGACTTCCAGCATAGTCCTGGAGGAGCTGCTTTAATCTTTCAGTCTTATGTGCAGCTGGGCTTCTGCTGTGCTGCCAACAAAATCTTCAGGGCACTCAGCCTGGTGTTTGGGGGAAGGAGGATTTGTAGCATTTTGGGGTGTGGGTCACCAGATGGTGGGGGAGGGGGATTAACAGCTCATAGCAATTCACAGGTTTCATACTGTGTGGTGTTATCTTTAAATTTCACTGTTGTAGTTTTGGTTGAAGAGAAAAGCTTGGAAACATAATTAAAATTATATATATACATCTTAGCTGCCGAGCAAGCAAAGTAACTTGAACAGGTTTCTAATCCTTTTAGAAATCTCAGTTTTAAAGAAAATGTGTGTAACTTTCAAGGGCTTGACTCACGTTTGTAAGAGCTCAGGCTTGACAATACTCTATTTTTAAGTGCTGTCTTTATGTTGAATCTTGGAAGAGGAGATTAAAATGGCTTGGTTTTTTTTTTTAAAGTAACAACAAATCTTAATATAGCTGAGAATGCGGAACTGCCCTTAGACAAATAGGTTGGACACATGAAAAGGAATCTTGCTCAGCAGGATGAAGATACAGAGCAACCTCTGTGGTTATGTTTTTCTTCTGGCAATTTTGGGGTGTGGAGGTAGCTGGCATGGTCACTAGGCCTTACGTTTCTTTTTGAACACAAGTCAGATCTTCCTGAATACAAAGCACCTGGCTTGAAACTGTTTTAGCCCAATTTGGGAGTTTGTTAGCACTGTTTTTTTATGGAAGCTGAGGCAACCTGAAGTTGTTCAAAAACAGTTGTTTAGTGTAGGGGAAAAGTAGATAGTTCTTTGGAACTGAAATGGCTTTGTATGAGCAGAAGATGGGGCTGGCTTTCTGTTGCTTCAGAGACATGATTAAATTTTGGTTGTCAGCTCCTGCCCAGATTCCTGAAGACTTAAATGGTATGAAATAAAGTCATTGCTTAGAGCTAATCAAATGAGACTCTAAAAGTAGGATAATCTTTGTCATCTGACAGGCCATCCCAGATTCCCATGGGATACTTGTGCAGATCTGCTGCCATAGCATGCTTCTGTAACGCTGAGACCAACCTTCCTGCCCAGTGAGCTACATAGGCTGTGTGTGGCTGGTAAGCCATGAAAACTAAAACTTAGGCTTGATTTACGTAGTGAAGAAGTGGCATGGCTTGCTAGGGAACTGGTGACCCTGTGCTGCACATCAAGTCCACTCTTTGTCCAGGAGTGTAAAACTCAAATGAGGGATTTCACAGAAGTGTTAGTTGTGATGGACCTGCAGGCATGTGTGCAGGCTTGTTTTCTTGAACAGTGAAGACATTTCTTCATACAGATGTGAGAGTTGTGTGTGAGTATGGGTAAATAAACTAGGAATTGTAATTTGAAATGTAAAAATATGCAAACACCAGAGCTGAGGCTCAGGGAACAGATTTATTCAGGCTGTGCTTACATCTGATTACCTCCTTCCAAAGTGGGTGAAAGCAGCTCTTCAAACTCCTTGAAGCTTTCCTCCAGGGTGTGCCAGTGCTGCAAGCAAAATGTCCTTGTAATACTGAGGGTGGCAAAAAGGGAAATGAGGTGGATAAATGCTGGAAAAGCACCGTTTGGGTTAGTCTGAGGAACATTCAGGAGACTACTTAAAAATCATTTTCCTGGTTGTGATTTGGGATGTAGTTAATGCTTGCTGCAAAGGCTGTCTTTGGAACAACACATGTTTGGGATGTTGAGACACAGGCTGGAAGGTGAGTGGGCACTGAGCACTTGCTCACCTTCAGCTCTGCTCTCTCTGAGAGTTGCCCTGCCTTGGGCCACCACAGAACCAGCAGCACAGGTTAGGTGGCTGGGCATGGAGCAATGCCAGCTTGCTGTGCTGGCATGAGTTAGGAGGTGATGTATGCATTTCAGTGTCCCTTCACACAGGCAGGACTTGGCAAGATTATTGTTAGCAATGTCAGACTGTGTATACAAGGGAAAGGATGCGGACTGTTTGCTGAGCTGGTGTGTTAGCAGCTGCCTGTCTGCTTTGGAGCAACTGGTGCACGCAGAGGCTGCGGGAAGTTGGGTGTGAATCTTGAATGTTCGGACAAGTTTTTATATGAGAAGACATATGTGGCTTGTTGGGTTTTTTTAACCCCCAGGCTTTTTATTCTAGTGCTATATATGGAAAACCAAAAAGCTTGTGTCCCTAATCTGGTGATTCCACTCTTTAGCTAGTAAAGGAAGTTGCAGAACATTTGTGAAGAGGCCCGTGATAAACACTTGGCAAAACCACAAATCCACTTTAAGACTTTGCAACACTGGGATGGCTCCGGGAGGTGGCACCAATTCACTGGAGAGACTGAACAACGGGTTATTCGCGGTAGCAGCGCAATAAATAAGTGATCAGGAAGTGGGACAAAACTAAAACATCTCTAGCGAGGTGCTTCTAGTACCTAAGCTTTGACTTTTTTGTGAAGCAGTGGGTTCCCAGCCTTTGTACTTGAGCCAGAGAAAGCCATTGTAGGTCGTAGTAGCCCATAAATTCTTGCTAGTTAATCATTGCAGCCTCTTCTGAGGCATGCCAGTAATGAGGATTGTGCCGGCAGAAAAGCCTGGCAAATAGCAAGCACGTGTTCTGGATACAAAGTACTTTGGTTTCTGCTCATATTCACATGAGGATACTTGTTCCATCTCTATTAGACTTCTGATCATGGGTTTTGGGAAGGGGAAGGGATGTTGTGTTTGAGGGGGTTATAGGCAATTACAGTAATAAATTAGATAAAATATCTTATTTTTCCCCTTTTTTAAGAATAATTATTACTCTTGCCCTTTGGGGCTGAACATTAATAGAGTATTGTAGGCCTTATAGAGGAATATTCAAAATAGTATTCTATTCATAGAATACTACTAATGTTCAGCCCCAAAGGGCAAGAGAACTTAATATTCATCTTAAGTGTGAAGACCAGACAGTCTTTGACTGAATGGCATTACTCCAGCTAAAAGAAAATTAGATAACCTATCTTTAAAAAACTTAATATCATTTAAAAAAACAACAACAGCAAAATTGTCTAAATAGTTTCAAGCATAAGCTGTACTCACAGCAGCTTGAGTAAACTAATGGAGAACTTTGTTTTAACTTTCCTGAATAACATAAACTTATTTTGAAGCAGGGTTATGTTCTTGCCAAGTTAATAAATTACTGGGCAGTGAGAACTGAAGGAGGATTCCTATTGCTTGAAGTTGGATGACATTGAAGATCTCTTGGGCAGAAATACCAGGGAAGGATGGGTAGAGTCTTAACTTCAAGTGCTACAAACTTTATTAATTCTGGTCGAAGTGCCTTTGTCCCCCTGTAATGCATTATGTGAAGAATTAAGGATGTTTTACTGCTGCTTAGGTGTTTTCCTCGATCTCTCAGGAGAAGGTCCTGTTTATAGTGGCAAGGACCAGCATTAGATCTGGGCACTCACTGAGTAATCCCTTGCTCAGATGCCTGTCAGGAGTCTTGTATCTTGCTTCTCATGGGTGCTTTCTTTTCTTGTAGGTTTTCATTTCTGTGAACTGCCTCAGCACAGATTTCTCTTCTCAGAAGGGAGTTAAAGGTCTGCCCCTGAATCTTCAGATTGATACCTACAGCTACAATAACAGGAGTAACAAACCTGTACACAGAGCCTACTGCCAGATTAAAGTCTTCTGTGACAAGGTAAGGTTGGGTCAATGTACAAGTAACCTGTTGGGGAAAAGCTGTTCCACAGATTTTCAGCTGTCTCCCCCCCCCCCCAGTTCTGCTAGTTACTATTTTGGCTCACTAAAAACATCTTGTCTCTGTTCAGCCTTTGCAAGGAAAATATTTCACTTCTACTTGGCTCATAGCTGTTATGACAACCTTGAATTATATTTGCTGCTCTCAAAATGCTGGGAGCACTAGATTTTCAGCTGTCTCCTTCCCTTTGCAGAAAGGTCAGTCACTGGCACAAGACTGACTGCTGGCAGTCCAGACACTGGAAGGTTCCTGCAGAGTTCCTTCAGTAGGAGAAATTCCTGCAATTGATTTGATTGGGTGGTAGCTTGTTTGTCTTTTTGCCTAAGCTATGTGATGTTTGCCCTCTTAATTTTCTTCATGCATTCTTACTATATGTAAAAAAAAAAAGTAACTTGCACATCTTCAAGATGTTACTGGTTTTGTTGTACCGCCAAGAAATGTGACCAGATAACAAAATCCATTGACAAATTGGGTGGGTGCTATAATTTGATAGTCTAATGCATTTAACACACAGAGGATTAACACCTTTCCCAAAGCTACCCTTTATCCAGAAGATGTGAAAGAAACCTATCAGGAGTTGAGCTCAAAGCAGTTGTAAAAACTTAACTGAATTGGCAAGGAAGGCATCTTTCCAGCCTCTTCCTGTCTGACAGTCTTTTGAAGGACCAGTGTAGGTAATAAGAAATGTTATTTTCAGAGTGACCAAAATCTTTCTAGGTTGGGATAAGTGTTGTCTGGACTTTGTCAGTCCTTTTTGTAGTTGCTGTTAACCACACTGACTTCTTATTTTACTGGCATCCTATTTCATTAGGATTACTTTGCACCAGGACTCCGTCTTTGTAGCACAGACTGAGTGGTATCTCAAATGCTTCTGTGCAAGCGTGGGTCTGAGATAGGCTTATGACCACCACTTTTGAGTCCTGTGCTAGCATTGTGCTGGCTACATACTGTGTGGTCTTGCCTTGTCATCCCCCAGGACAGGGTAAAAAGTAACCCCATGGGTTACTTTCTTTGCACTGTGGTGTGTGTTCTCTGAACATGCAGCTGGTGTGAGGGCAGTACCTGATGACTCTGATTTCCACCTATAGAAATGGTGTTGAAATTTGCTGCCTTTCACAACCAGACAAGGTCTGGCAGTAAGACTTGGGCATGGAGGCTATAGCAATGCTGGTTGCCTTCTCCAGGTTCCTGTAAAAGCCCTGGTGTTTCAGAAAGTGCACCCATTTCCTGCCTTGCTTTGAATCTTAGGTGGTCAACTGGCTGCCTTGAATGTTTGCAGAATCATTGTTCCCATAATATTCACATGTATCTTGGTCCTTAATGTCTCTGTCCTCATGTGGCCACTTTTACCTATGGAAGTGGTATTATCTGTGTTTTCCTTGTGTTAGGGTGAATCTGTACTGTGGAGGTTTGTTGGGAAAATCAGCATGTAACAACAGGGGCAGCTCTTGTGTAGGTCCCCTCTGTTCCCTTGTCTGGAAAAGTGGTTGCACTCCTGAACTGACTTTGAACTCACACTCTGCTCACACTCTGGCATGGCATTCCTCAGCTGTTTCTTCTGTGCGTGTATAAATTGAGAGCAATCTAGAGAAGCTCAAATACTTTAATGCTGTATGGTGGCTTTCGCATAGGAAAGCAGTGAAGGAGGAGAGTTCCCATGCTTGGGGTTCTAAGGGGAAGCTGCTTATACTTGTTCCCAGTTTTTTGTTGCTGCCTGTAACACCAAGCTGCT
Source organism: Upupa epops (assembly GCA_013397515.1). Lineage (NCBI taxonomy): Eukaryota > Metazoa > Chordata > Aves > Bucerotiformes > Upupidae > Upupa > Upupa epops. Next base: position 136,201 of record VZRI01012534.1, on the reverse strand, counting down.
GCTTGTGTTTCTGTGCTCACTCTCTGTAGAAAGGGGGTCCACAAGTGCTCAGGGCACTTGTGTTTCACAGATACACAGACCATTAGGGGTTGGAAGGGACGTCCAGGGGTCATAGAGTCCAGACACCCTGCTCAAGCAGGGTCATAAAACCTAAAATAGGCTACATAAAAATGCACATAGATAGATGTTAAAAGTCTCCAGAGAAGTAGACTCCACAACCTCCCTGGGCTAAGAAGTGTGTTTTTTCTCATTGAGATAGAAGTTCTTCTGTTTCAACTTATACCCATTGCCCCTTGTCCTATCATAGGGGTAAGTGAAGAGATTGTCTTTTTCTTCTTAACACCCGGCCTTCATGTATTTATATACAGTGAGTAACCTCCTCTCCAAACTGAAAAATCCCAAATGTTTCCAATCTCTCCTTATAAGGCAAGTGCTCCAATCCCCTAATCATCCTCATGGCTTTCTGTTGAACTCTCTCAATCAAGTCTCTATCCCTCTTGGACTGGGGAGACCAGAACTGAACACAATATTCCAGATGTGTCCTCACTAGGGCAGAGTAGAGAGAGAAGAACTTCCCTTGATCTGCTGGACACATTCTTGATGCATTCTTGATGCATCCCAGGATTCCATTGGCCTTCTTGGCCACAAGAGCACATTGCTGTTCCATGGATAACTTCTTGTCCATAAGAAATCCAAGATCCCTCTCCATGGAAGTGCTCTCCAGTAGATTGTCCCCCCAAGCTGTATTGATGCATTGCATTGCTCCTTTCCAGGTGAAGGACTCCACACTTCTTATAAAACCTCATTAATTTCCTCTTGACCCATCCTTCCAGTCTGTCTTCCTGAATGGCTGCACTCAGGTGAATCAGCCAGACCACCCACCTTTGTGTCATCAGCAAACTTGCTGAGGAGAGACTGTATCCCATCATCAAGATCATTAATGAAGATATTAAACGAAACTAGACCCAACACAGTTCCCTGGGGGACACCGCTGGTTATAGGTCTCCAGCTAGGCTCTGTGACCTATATATAGTAACTGTTTTTAATTCAAGTCACAATTTCTTCTTCAGTCCCACACTTCCTAAGCTTGCTCATGGGGATGTTATATTTCATCTAATCCTATGTGCTTTCAAGACCTTAGTAAAGCAGTATGGGCATAATAGTGTCATCCTGTGGTGTGTTGTAGCACAAGCTTTGTTCATGCTTTGCCTAGCAGTATTTGGATTGTGGAGGGATGGGGCAGTCCCAGAGAAAGATGATCTCTGCTGTAAACTACACCTCAGTTAAGCATCCACATGGGGAGGATTAAATAGATAAGCTATAGCTAGTGTTGGCCTCTGGGTCCTGCCACTGTTCATGTAGCAATGGGCAGTACTGTGGGAATGTGTTTCTGAATTGGTAGGAATTGGAAAGTGAGCTGCTGTTGGGAAGAGAGTGCAAGGCAACTGGAGGCCACATTGATTGGGTGGGTAGTAATAGAGTTCTGTTGCCTGATCACAATGTTTTTAGATGGAAGGGACCTTTGAAGATCATCTAGTCCAACTACCCTGTTGTTAACAGGGACATCTGCTAGACCAGGTTGCTGACCCCTGTTCAACCTGACCTTGAACACTTGTCAACTTTAAAAGTCTTTTTCAACCAATATAATCCTATGACTTGCAGGAATGGGGCATCTACAGCTTCTCTGGGGAACCTGTTATGGTGCCTAACCCTCACAGTAAAAACATTTCTTCCTTATAGCAAATCTAAACCTACCCTCTTTCAGTAGTTCCTTGAAACTACAAGCTCTGGTAAAAGGATCCTTGCATTTTTTTTTTTCTCGGACTCTCTTCATGTACTGAAAAGCTACAGTAAGATCTCCCTAGGGTCTTCTTTTTCTAGACTGAACAACTAACCCCGTACTGAATCACTTTCTTCATGGTAGAGATGTTGTAGTATATTTTCTTTTTGTCACCCTCTTCTGGACTCACTGTAACAGGTCCATTCCGTTTGAATATTGAGGGCCACAGAGCTGGATGCGGAACTTCAGGTAAGATCTAGCTGGAGTAGATGGGGAGAATCGCCTCCCTTGATCTGCTGCTTCTGATGCAGCCTAGGACACAGCTGGCTTTCTGATCTGCAAGCACACATTGTTGTTCAGGATTTTGTCTGCTAGTATACCCTGGCAACTCTGTTACTGGAGCCACAAGGCAGATGAAGGGCTTGATTAGCTCACCTAGTGTGAAAGAAGTGCCAGGGAGTAGTCCTGTCTCTTTAGAGCGTGTCTGACAGACGTGTGGAAGTGGGGAGCCTCACGATGTTGTGAACGGTCCAGGTTCCACTGTGTTGAGACTTGATGTTGCATCTTCTCCCTGCATCAGTTCTGCCTCTCAGATACGTCGTGTTTCTTGGAAGGAGATTGGGATGGCAGCTGCTAAAATGCCACTTCCTTTTCTCAGCCTGTAACAGCCTGTGAGGCTGTTACACAACTGGAGACTTAAATGGAAAGACCAACAGCAAAAAATCCAACTACAGCCTTCACACAAGTTAGACAAGAGTGTGAAATCTTGCTCTGCAGTTCTCTAGGTCTGGGAAATCCTCTTTTACAAGCTTTTCTGTAATTGCAGATGCCCAGTATTTTCTCCTTAAGAAGTATGTTTGTTGCTAAGCTCCCCTGGCAAGGCAAAAAAGCCTGCTATCAAGGCACAGCTTGCTTTCTGCGTATGGGGTCTGCGATGTGCCCTGACCCCTTTAGCCTGAAACAAGTACATTTTCAAACAGAAGTCTTGGCTGTAGGTATGGGAAGGCAAAGGTTTATTGTTGTGTTTTTTCTTTTTCAAAACTTACACTCTTGATGGATTGTACTTTATCCATGAGAAAGCAGGTAGAACAGTGAGTAGCAGGACTTCATCTGCACGTGAAAAGTAAAAAAATAGGGCTGGGGACAAATTAATCTTGTCAAGCTGAGATGATGTGACTGTTAATGGTAAGAGAAGTTACAGGGATTCAGGTCCAGCTATGTTGAGGTGTATGTGGGGCATTTTCTCTGTGGTGGGCTCTGTTGGCTTTACAGGGCCAAATGAAGCTGGCAATGGCTGTGTTTTCATTAGCCTTTTTCTTTTCCACAGCAGCTGCCTAAAGCTTCCTGTGTCTGTGATATTAGATGGCAGAAAAAAATATGTATGTTAATGCACATCAAATAGCTAGTTTAATTTTTATTGCTACTATAGCTGTGCCCACTGCCACTCAGCAGACACAGACATCCTGAAACCTATAGGGTATTGGTTTACTGGGAAGTTAAGAGGGCTGTTGCCTTTAGGCATCATTTCCCACCCCATTGTCACATGTTTGTTCACCCCAGCTAATCTAGTCTTCCTCCAGCATTATGCAAGGATGTGGGTGTGTGTTGGCAGCTTTGCCAGGGTGGGCATGAAGAATGATGGCTTTCAGTGGTCAGATAACCTTTGCAGGATGGTGTTGGGAGATGGGCAGAACCAGTGCATAGTGGTTAGGTCTGTCATCTGGTGGTAGCACCAGGATTGAGTATTGAGAGTCTCTTGTAAGCTTATCTTATGCAGCTGGTAATGTAACATCCCTGACAATGCAGTCATGTGGGAGGTTCATGATTCTCCTTCCTTTCCACCATCACCCTGCACCTTGCAGAAAGTCTAAGTATATACTTGTCTCCCCACTTTTCTTGGTTTGGAGGACCAGGAACCATTGCAAGAACCTAGTTAGGTATCTATGGATTTTCTGCATTGACTGGCCCCCATAAAGAGAAGTAATATCTACTTTATGCTTGCAGATCTTCAACTTGTAATCACTGAAGGCTGGTATAGCTGCTGCCTGTAGGTATCTTGTATTTGGTGATCTAAGTGTGACTTGACATGTATAGATAGGGATTTAATGACAATCTAGTGATCTTTTAAAACTGAAAGAACTTGCAAGTTTTAATTGTTTAAAGCACTTAATATCTGTATGAAATGTGCATTAAAACATTTGTTTTAACTGTCAGCGTCTTTTGTCATCGTATCCCTGTCCAACTTGAAAGAAAACAAAATGTTTGCATCTTGGATGTGATGGTAGGATTTCATTGCATTAAAGGACTTGAAAGTAAACACTAGGTGGACTTTAAAGTTGGCACAGTCTGGCAGACATGCAGTTCAGGTACTGTGGAACTGACCTCTGCAAACACAGCTCTGGAAGAACTGGTGTTCCTGTTTCTGCAGCTGAAAAAAAACCCAAGAAACAAAGACTTTCTTCAATCCCATTTCTATTTTCACTTTAATCTTTTTGTCCGATAGGGAGCAGAGAGGAAGATCAGGGATGAAGAACGAAAACAAAGCAAAAGAAAAGGCAAGTGCACTGACCCCAGCTCTCAGTTGAATGCCTGTAAGTAGAAATTATTCAGGTTTTGGTTACAAATAACTTGTGTAGTGGAACTTTAAGTATGGAATAGTGTATGTCTTCATCAGTTGCTTATGGAGCCATTTAATTGTGTTTTGCAACACAGTCACTTAGGACAGGACTTCAGTTCTACCTAATTTTTCCTGTCCAAGACAGTTCTGTTGTTTTCAGTTGTGTATGGTCTTCAGCAGTAACAGGGTAATTTTTGCGTACTGTTGGAGCCCCTGCACCTCTGTGTGACAGCAAGTACTAAAGTTGTTCCAAATGTTTCCAACTTGACTTAAACTTACACTTTGACTTAAATTGATGTAAGTTTAAGTGATTTGACAAGCTGGGGCTCAGTCTCAAGGCTGACAGCACCCTGCTGCACACTTACAGAGTTGTGCTTGCTCTTCTGGAGTGTGAAAAGTTGTGGAGGTTGTGAAGACCTTGGCCTGCTTATATATAAAGGCTGTGAAACTTCTCTCAGCTGAGTATCTTTGCTTTAACTGCTGTAGACGACTACAACAGGTCCTGTGTTTAGGTGACTAATTACTTGCCAACAGGGCTGCTTATAGGAAAACATAATTCCTTTTTAACTCTGCATGGTGTAGGTGTGTGTATTCTCCCTAGCTCTGCTTGATGTGCTTGCTATTAACAGTCCAACTGGTTTGACAAGGATGCACCTTATGGCTTGCTGGACAGGATTTTCCTGACACAGCAGGTACTAGCTGCTAGAGCAGCCTCAAAAGAATATTATACTATGAGAATACTCATTTGCTCAGGGACATTTGCAGAAAGGGCTGGGATTTTGTTTTTTTTTCCCACAAAGTACATGGTGAAAAATATAGTATTTCACAAATTTTGGGAGCCCCAATGGCTCCCAAAAGACATCCAGCCCTTCAAATAATGCCTGGAAAGTGCATAGAATTTTAGTACAGATCTCCAGGTTTGTCTGACTTTGCAAAAGCTAATCACTAACTTCCTAGGCACAGGCTTAGCCTGACATGACCTTCATTTTCCTAGGAAAGTACAATATGTTGCTGTTTAGTTCTTGTGTGGGAAGTTTTTGACTGCTTTAAGCCATAAGCTGTTGTACCCACCTCCAGGATCACAAATCCCGCATATGCATGGACTCATCAATAGCAGAAATAGTCTGTGACTTTTGGGCAAGCCTATTTTCTACAGGGATTAAGCAATCTTTAAAAGAAATCACTTCCACAAAAGAAAAAAGTGTACTTTCTACTGGGGGGTGTAAGAAATTAAGTGCTATAGTCGTAGTTGGTTTAATCCAAAACCAGAATGCTTATACTTGGTAAAAAGTGCAGAAGTCTTTGCCTGGAGTCTGTTTGACGTGAATGTGTCTGAAGGGTATCCCAGAGCTGACAGGTCTTCGCTGGTGAGTTATCTCCACTTGGTGTCTTGTGTCCCATCAGCTGATGCATCTTGAGAGACAAAGTGCTCTATGAGAGACAGTGCTGGTCTTGGTGGAGTATGAACTAAAGTCTGTCAGCTCAAGGTGACCAGGATGAACAATGAGATGAACAAAAATTAAAAACTTGGAAGTGTGGAAGTAGAATGTAAATATAAGAGACAGTATTGGTATCTACACTGCACCTCTGTAGGATGATTTAGTGCTTCTGTGATGCTATTTGAGAGGCTCCCAACTGAAACCATATGAGTTGTAGGTCGTGTTTGTTGTCTTCCTGCTGCCTTGGTGTGGGAAACCTGACAACTTTTGAGAGAACAGATGGGGAGAAATGGGAACTCAGGCTAGCTTTTGCTCTCCATTTGGATAGTTTGCTTGGCATGTAGACCTGTGTTCCTCTGGTGGAGTGAGTGGCCAGACCATTCCCCTGTCCAGTTTAATACCTGAACAATGTCAATCAGCTTGCTTGGAAAGATGGTACAAACTCCTACTCCATTCATCTGTGAAATGATGACAGGCCTTCATCTGAGTAGACACTCCAGCTTAAAATTCCTCTATCCACAGGGGCTTCTTCCTTTTGATCCTGACTATAGAGTACCCTTGTTCAGCAGCAAATGTGCCTCTTAAATGCTGTAGAACAGCCACAGCCCCATCAGTGTCATCACTTTCTACTACCAATTGGTGTCTCTGCAGTTTCTGATGTTAAAGTGCCAATGCTTCCCTCACACAAACGTACGGACATCACCATCTTCAAGCCCTTCATGGATCTGGACACTCAGCCAGTCCTTTTCATTCCTGATGTTCACTTTGCAAATCTTCAGCGTGGTGCTCATGTAAGTACAGCTTGTGAGCGTGGGTGTGAGGAGGGCTGTGGAATAATGTACTTGCAGAAAGCCTGGGATGCTGTATGTGTGTACGTACGTGGAAATGCCAGACTGCCTGCACCAACGACATAAACAAATATGGGCTGAGTCTCATGCATAAACAAATATGGGCTGAATCTCATGTGAGCAGGGAGTTCCTAGACACACTGGATGCAGTTAACAGTGGATGTTTTATAAATAAATTGTTTGCCTATGAATTCATGTTTCTGTGAACCTGAAATAATGTTTTTAAAGCTTCTCCAACTAAGAGTTCATTGAATGAAATGCAGGCTGGTTTTCTCCTGTAAAATCGATTTGGTTCTTGGCACACTGCTGCAGATCTTGGGCTCTTCCAGCCTGCTGCTGCAGGATGAAAATCTGGTCTGTGGAACTGGCAAGTGTGTAAGCTCTATGATCAACTGCCAGAATGCCCTGCCTCAGTATTCCTGTCAGGTGGGACTTTCCAGGAAACTGAAAGGGGAAAAAATTAGAGTGCAGCTAATTTTCAAATATTAGGCTTTCCTGTGCTGGGAGTTTTGGCATGGTCTAACAGAATCCAAACATTATTACTTCAGAGCATTGCCTAACCTCCTAGCAGGGATAGAGAATAAACTGGTATCTACAAGACTGAGTTTTCTGCATGCTTTCCTGTGAAGGCACTGGTGCTGGGTTCTGTCAAGACTCTATGCCAGTCCAGATAGAAAACTGGTTAGCTCTTGTATGTTCCCACCTCTATTACTTGAGATCCTTTAATTCCTCTTATCATAAAGAGATAAAGATAATACTTTCTGGCTTTTGGAAGATTGACCCAAAGTGGTGTTTGATACAGGGCTGAAAGATAATATCAACACATTTGATTGTAGTTCTGGATAAGATTTTCATAAGCATAAGTACAAGTATCAACTGTCTACTAAAATGAAGGGCAATGTTTATTCCTTGGACCAAAGCATCTTCTAACAGTGTAGCTGCTACTGGCTTCCTGCTTGGCCACCTTGTTTTCTGCTGTCTTGAGGTGCTTTCAAACAACTTGGTGGGTGATCCATCTGCCTCTCCTTTGCAGCTCCTGCCCATGGGGTCAGGGATTCCCTCTCTTTCACTTGATGCTGTTGGACGTCTGCTTGTGCCAGATGTAGTGTGTTCTGTGACAGTGACTCTAACACAATGCCATTATTTAAGTGCTATCTCTAATTAGCCACTTGAGGGATGTTGGGGGGGAGCATTGCTGACAGGACCATGTTACAACCAGCTAACCTGTCTGTCATTAAGAACCTGCAGAATGCAATGTTCAGACCCCTTTGTAGTGTTTTAAGGACCGAGTTACAACACAAGGTTCTCAGTAACTAGCTAATTCAGCATGTTTTTCTGCATGTATCAAGAAGATATCCCCTTTGTTTTAAAAGGTCCTTCCTGTTGCTTCAGAAGAACTGGAGGGTGAGAGGTAAGAGTTGTATTACTTCAGCCTACTGAAGGCTTAATCTCAGACAGAAGGGTGATTCCATGTAATTGTGTCCTTGCTCACTTTTTGCTCTCTCAATGGCAGCTCCAACCTTAAGAGAGGAGTCTATATTGGTGAAGAAGACTTTATTGCCTCTCCAAATAAGATGGCCAGAATTGAAGAGCCGAAAAGAGGTATTGCTTGCTTCTTCAGAGACTTAATTATTGGAGTACTTGTCCATCACACAGCTGAAGTTAAAGAGTAGTTTCAACTTCTTTTGGGTATATTTTAGCCTGATTTTTTTTTTCTGGCTTTGAGTAGCAAGAGTTTGTGTATCAGGATGTAGTTCAGATCTGCAAATCTTCATAGTCAGAACAGTTTTGAGTTTGACTGTTCAGACAACAACTGTCTCTAAATCTGTAAGGAAAGAAACTCTGGAGGTAAGCAGTTTGCTGTTCTCCTGGGAGAATCCTGGAGAGGATTTATCACGTAACCTGCTACAAAGTACTTTGCTTGAAGTCCTATAGAAGATTTCCAATGATTGCTGAGAAGTGGTTCTGTATGTAAAAACCATTGCATCTTTCAAGGTGCTAGTAAGTTCACTGCTGTGAGTAGTGCTGAGAGAAGGTTCAATTTTGTTTTATTTTTTAAACTATTATCAACATATGCAATTTGATGTGAGATTGGGTATTGCTGTGGTATTGCAGCAGGAGAAAAGTCCTTTTGGAGGTGGTGTAGAGGATTACCTGCCTGAAGAGTCAAACCCTAAGGATTAGAAGGATTAAGCTTGTGATGCAGCAAACATTGGCTGACCTTAGTAGGCTGACCTTAGTAGGACTTGCACTTCTGTAGAGTGGATAAAGTAGTAGGAAGGGATGGATTTTAACCAAGTAGTCTAATTTCCTTGTATATTCTTGGTGTGGTATACTGTAAAATGATATTAATGATTTTTTCTTCTCATTTGGCCTTTCAACCTGTGCTGTAACTGAGTGTGTGTGCTGTGTTTTTTTAGATCTGTGGCCTTTTTTTTAAAACTGCCTTTAGCTGAAGAGATCCACTGAGGTGCTGGGCTGGCCTGAGTTGACATTTCAATTAGATATGCCACTGATAGTTCCTGTCACAAGTGTCAGTGGTGTGGCTGCTGGACCCTTGTAAACAGTCTAGACTGCAGTATCTAGTTGTTAAAAAGATGGATTAAAGACAACAAAGCTGTTTAAAGTCCAAGCTCACCTACTCATGGCTTATTCCTCAGCCTGAATGCAGTCTTTAACAAGGCTGATGATACACTGACTCTCTACTAGTCTGAGAATACTATGAATGCTTACCTAATTGGGTTTCTTATTTTTCTGCTCCTCTCTTAACAGAGAGCTGCATTGTGTGTCAGCTGAAGTGGTATGACTGTGACTGGAGCACATGGTGAGGGCAAGGGAGAGAAACAAGACACTGAAGGAGGAGCAGAGAACAGTACAAATAAGTTACTTAACAATGAGGAGGTGGCTAGGATTCAGCCTATCTTCACCTGTAGCAATATCTGTCAAATCCTTTAATTGTGCAAGGGGATGTTTAGGTTAAACATTAGGAAAAGCTGCTTTATTAAAAGGCTCATCAGACATTGGAACTGGGAGAGGGTTGAGTTGTCATCCCTGGATGTGTTTAGAAGTCTTGTAGATAAAGAATTTAGGGACATGGTTTTAGTAGTGAGCTTGGTACAGTTAGGTTAATGGTTGGGCTCAAGGTCTTCTCCAACTTAAATGATTCTGTAATTTAATTGTGCCTTATGGCCTGTGAGATGTAGATACCCCAGAGTCTAAAGCTTTGTCTTTTGAGTTTCACCTTTCTGTGTTTATTTTCTCTATGGGGGGGGGTGGGGGGGTGGGGTGGGTAAGTTTGTTCAAACACAGAGAGAGCTAAACTTAAACATCTTTATTGCCAAAATGCTTTTTGAGTGTGCAGTATTTGTGTGCAAAAAGCCTGTTTTGAGATAACCTAGCTAGTCACAATTTTGATGTAATCTTCAGTGAATCTTGAATGTATGCATGTTGCTTCTCTTCATAAGATCCTCCATGTGTACTCTCTGATTGCTTTGCAGTGTTACTATATGTTCGAAAAGAGTCAGAGGAAGTCTTTGATGCACTAATGTTAAAGACACCATCTCTGAAAGGTCTGATGGAAGCGGTAAGTGATAAGGCTGTTTTATGGGCTTTGCCTCCAATTTGATAATAAGTAAGTAGCTTCTGGCTATCCAGTCTGTATACAGTGTACAACACAGGATCCAGATTTTCAGCTGCAGCTTGTGTCCTGCTTTTATGGACAAGAAACATGTGGTTGATTTCACTTAAATACTGTGAAAATTAATGTAAATAATGCTTTAATTCATTATTAAAGAGAATCAGAAAGCTTCCCTTTTAGGAACCTTACCCCACATCTCTGGAAGTAAAAAGGTATTTCTCAGCATTCCTCTGAAAAGCCAGGTATGTTAGCCTCAATGACTGGATATCTAAGGTAGTATCAAAATGACAGGCATTGCTGGAGAGAACACTCTAGACCTGCATCTTGTGCAGAAGCAGCTAACTCCAACTGTGGATATCCCTCATGTCAGAGAGGGTATTTTAACTAGAAGACTGTTTTCCAGCATGTTTTCAGGGCCTTGAGTTTATTTCAGCCTTTTAAAGCCTTGCTGTTCCCCCATCATAACTTGCTTCTGAAGTTCTGAAGAGCTCAAAGACCCAGTTTCTGAGTGTGCTTGAATTGTTTTATATCTGTGTACACGTGCATGAAACTGGTATTTCACTTCCAAAATAGCCTTCACTCACCCTGTTGCTGCAATGCTGCAGGAAAAGTACAGAGCTTAGCTCTGAGGAATGATGTAATGGTTGGCACAGGTCCAAAACCTGTGCTTCTGGCTGTCTGTTTCTGTGGCTACTGCCACCTTGGTGCTCAGGGGATGGAGACTCGAGCTTCTCATTGTTTACCCCTAGCTAACAGCTAAGTACTACACAGCCACTTGCTCACTCCTTCCCATCCACCCCAGAAAGGGGATAGGAGGAAAAACATACAGCTCATGGGCTGATAGAAGAACAGCTTAATAATTGAAACAAAGTAGGACACTAATAGAATTGTAAAGAAAGAGAAGAGAAACAAAACCCAAGAAAGACAGGTGATGCAGTTATTCACCACCTGCTGACTGATGCTCAGCCAGTCCCTAAGCCCCTTCTGGCAAACTCCCCCCAGGTGGTTGTACTAAGTGGTATGGAATACCCCCTTGGCTGGTTCAAGTCAGCTGTTCTTGCCGTGCTTCCTCCCAGCTTCTTGTGCACTGCCTTGTTGGCAGTGTGGGAAACTGAAAAATCTTGAACTTGGGATAAGCGATACTAAGCAACAGCTAAAACAGCAGTGTCTTGCTGTTGTTATTCTCATGCTAAATCCAAGGCAGAGTGCAGTACCAGGTACTAGGAAGAAAACTAACTCTATCCTAGTCAAAACCAGGACTAGGGTGTGCAGCCAGGACTTTCCTTTAACTTTGGCACTCAGTAATGGTTCCAAAATGCTTAGCTCACTTCTGGAGTTCACTTCTGGCTGTGGACCTTTGATAGATAGCAAAGGCAGACTGGAGATGGGGGTTAATGGAGAGTTGGCTTGTATTGGCACTCCCCATCAGTTTGGTAGAGCAATTTGTCAAGAGTCATCTAAGCTTGGGTTGCTGACCTGACTGATAACTTTGTATGGTTAGTGTCTGAGGCTTCACAGTGGTATGGGTAAAGGTGACACTTCTGATCAGCTTGTGTCTTACCAGCAGAAGGCTTTGCTTTGCTGCTGTTTCTTTCTTATGCTACCATCTGCGATGATTAGTTTTCTCCTGATCCTGAATTTAAAAATTGCCTTTTATGTGCTGACAAAGTAGAGAACCAAGTGAGGATAAGAACCTGGGTGTTTGGGTGGTTTTATTTAATGTGTAGAGGGCAGGGGCTTGCTAAATGCAAAGTCAGTGGCCAGGCTTAGAACATGATGACATTTTTTTTGCTCAGAATTTGGCAAACTACAGAGGAAAGTTTCTAACCTGTAGGCTTATGCTGTAGTTGAGGATATAGTATTGCCTTTATGGGGCAGAACAGTTTTCATCTGAGGGCCAGTTGTTCCTTTCTGTAAAATAGTAAGTGGGAGATAATCCCAGTAGTCACCTTTCTTCACCAGTTTGCTTTCTTTTGTTCTAGATATCTGACAAGTATGATGTTCCTTTTGATAAAATAGGAAAGATCTTCAAAAAATGTAAAAAAGGGTGAGTATGCACCTAAGCAGCAACTGTCTGAGGATATAAATTCCTGTATTCAAACCTGTAGGCAAACCTGCTTTATAATTGTTCCGTGTATTGCACAAATGCGGATGCCATTTGCAGGCATGTGTGTACACACAACCTACCAATCCCATTCCAGTATCCTCTGTAGAGCAGAGGACCAGAAGGGTCCTACAGAAACACGTTCTCTGATTTCCTGGGTAAATACAAGCAAGTAGGACTTCCTAGTTAATTACTGTTTGAACGAGTTTGTTTCAAGGCTCCTAGTGATAAAAATCTACTAAAGTAGATATTAAGCTATTCCAGGAGATAAACATACTCAGTATGTCTGCTTCTGGCTACAATTACTAAAACCTGGTTGTATTTTTTTGTGTGCTAAATTGAAGGAAGCTGTACTTGTTCCCCAGAGAGACTCTGCTCTATAGACCTTCTACTCTGTAACATAAAAATTGAGTTTCTGAAGATGTTTGCTTCTTTTGGTTTTCCTTTTAGCATATCAGTAATTTTCTTGGCTTTTTTTGTCTCTAAAATGTCTTGAGTATCTTAGCCCTTTCCTCAATGGCCTTCTATCTAGAAAAGTTCTTTAATCAACTTTGTAATGAAGTTCCAAGGCTTGTGCTTTGACAGCAGAATTAACCTGCTGGAATAATGGGGAAAAGCTTGAATTGATGATAGCTAAGTCACTGCTTGCACAGAAACACAGGTATTGACCATTACAGCAAACTATGTGGCTATTTCTTTCCTTCTAGCTCTGTAGGGTCTGGTTCTGTTCATGTCTTTAGAAGTGTGGCTGCAAACCTTGAAGACTGACTTGAGTAGCAACAGCTAGATCTGCTATAGTAAGCAATGGGTCAAGGATAGGTTGGCAGGGATCTTGTGTAACTTTTGCATAGTCTAGACATGAGGGCACCTTTGCTGGTTTTGACCTTTGTAACTAATATTTCCTGAACTTGTTTTTCAGCATTCTGGTCAATATGGATGATAATATTGTGAAACACTATTCTAATGAAGATACCTTCCAGTTGCAGATTGAAGAAGTTGGAGGATCTTACAAGCTCACTCTCACGGAGATCTAAGATTATGGGTCCTCTGTGGATTTTAAACAAGGGTCTCAAGTGAACATTTTCCCATAGTTTAGGATGTTGGGCAAAACACTGGTCACTTTTTCCAGAACAAAGGGATGATCTTGTTCTGGGGAGCAGTGTTTTTGCTTAATACATTTGCAGTTCTGTTCTTTCCAAAGAACATTGCAATGCTTGTGACCTTTTTTGCACTTGAAATGAGTGAGCAAAGATTAACGATTGAATAAGAGAGCATGCATAGAATACTAGTAAATATGGCAGAGGAAAACTCCTGGAAGGTGGCCTTTTAGATTGGTGATACCTTATTTATCTATTCAATATCCATGTTTGAGCCTTTTGTTAGCTAATACCATTTTACTGGACTGTTTTCTGTTGGGTAGAGCTGCAAACCTACTAATTGTCACTGGTAGGAATTGCATGCAGGTTGGAGAAAAGTCTTTATAATGTTTACTCTTGAACAGGGCAGACTGTTGAAATCACTTGTGTCATTTGGGGAGAATGTCAAACTGCCTTGCTTATGAAGAACTCGCCTTAGTAACTGTGTGAACTCTCATCAGATGAAGCTATATTGTATATAAGTGCAATATATTTTTGAAGGTTTGTAAATGTGTACATACAAGTGATATGATATATAATATATATAAAATACGGTGTTCTGTATATACCATGAATATATGCAATGAAGCCCATCTAAAAGATGCCATATACGGAGAAAACAGATATTTAACATATCTATTTAAAAGTGGACAAATGCTTTAACACATGCCAAAGGTGAGCACATGTGTATGTTTGTAGAAGATATGGGAGACTATTCAACGTGAATCTTCCTGCAGGGAAGGCAAAAAGGTATTGGTGTGCTCCTAAATGTTGTGCAACCAGGTGACAGCCTTTCTTCAGAAGTCCTGGCTTTTCTTAGGAATTGCCAGTTTGAGCCCTGAAATGGCTATGTGCTACTGCCCTAGGAGGTGAATTTGGGAAGTCTGAGTGCTGGGTCCCAAAAGCATCCTTGTAAACCTTATGAAGTGAGGGCCAGGAAGAAGGTAATCTAGGAGGGTGGATTTTTTTTGTCATTGTGATGTTTTTAAGGTTTAGCTAGTTCTTGCATGATGAGAGCAGCATGGTGAACACATGGCAGCTTGCATGGTCCTAAGTTGTTGATAGCTGGAAGTGCACAGACAAGGCTTTTGACAGAGGAACATGGCATCCTGGTGCAGTAGGCTGAGCATTAGCAAGGACTAGACTTAGCAGCACTCACCATGAATGCACAATCTGCCTGAAGAGGTACAGACACCAAGTGAGAAGCTGAAAGCAGGTGTCCTGAGCCTAGCTCAACTGGGAATGTGGTTGACACTTCAAAAAAAAGTAGTGCTTTGCAGTAGATTGTACAGTAGTTTCTCATCATGTGCATGTGCTTGTGAAGGAAAGGCACCCTCTGGGCAGTAGCAAGTGAGAGGAACTTTAAACAGCTGCACTTGTCTCTAAGCAAAAAGTGCTTTACAGGGTGACTGGATGAGCTCCAGTGTCACTTAGCACTTCAGTGCAAAGCTGGGAAAAGCTTCACGTGCCTCACCTAGGATCTGAAGGTCTATCTGAATAGGCTGGAGAAATAGCCTGGAAAAGTAGGGTATAGGTGTACTTGATGGTTAACAATTCTACTTAACAGCATTAGGTTACAATCTGTTAACTGTTTAGTCTGTCATATTGCTCTTTGGAAGAGTTGATTAAATAGGAGCATGACCTACAAGAAATAGGACACTTGCCTTTTGCTCTACTTGGCATTGTTGCAGCCTCTGATGGAGCACTGAATCTGGCCCTTCCAGCCTAGTCCTATCAGATGTCCCAGAGAGGCCAGTCTGCTCCATCAAGCAGCCAGAGCTCTGAGTTTGCTTCTGAGATTGGATGAGTTGCCTGGTGAGTGGCCGTCTTCTGATGAGGTTAGAAGACTATAGCCTTCCAGCACATGGGGGTGTTCTGGTCCATCACAAGCACAAGAAATAGCAGAGGGCATAAATTGCAGAAATTCAGGTTGGGTATCAAAGCAGTTTAATAAGAACTGGTTATCTAGAGAGGCAGTGGAGTTTAGCATTGGAGGTCTTCAGAGCCAGGCTGCACAAAAGTATCCCTGGGCTGTCGCAGGTTGATTTGATTATCCCCTAGTGCTGAGACTAGGTGACTGCATGAAATCACTCCCCGCAGTACTTTTTTTATTGATTGTATGAAATAGTTTTTTGGGTTTCATTTGGACCTGTCCTGAGGTGGTTCACAGACTGCTTTGTTCCACCTCCTTCCTTCTCCATTGCTGTGTCCCAAGGAAACTTGCTAGCGCTCTGTACCACATGCTTCCTTCCGTCTGTGGCTGGAGTCAAGCAAACTGTGTGTGGGTGCATCCATGACTGGCCATGAGAAGCCAGCATACAGCGCAGCACTGAAGAGACTTGGCCAGCACCTGCTGCCCTGTACAGGAATCTACCACCACTTGCAGAGCAGTCATGGGATTTATATCCAACCAACACCGACCTGCTGCTTGGGCTTCCCTTCATCAGTCACTGGAAAAATATTACTATGGCAAGGGAATTTTTTAAAAACCTGGTATGTAGAGAATACACATATATTTACACATTTTTATTGAAAATGGAAGTTTTATTACAGAAACTCACTTCTTGGGTTGGGGAAGTAGATTTAGAGTCTCCATAGAGGTAAGATTAACATGAATGTTAATTCTTTCTACTGCTTAATGAAGTATGTGAACTAAAAGTTCTTTTCCACTCTAAGATATTCTGGGACACGGGTCTTGTAACAGTAGCAGCAATGTCACTTATATTTTATGAAACTGACAATTTTTTGCCTGCTGTTTTTTAATGAAATGTATTTTCAACCAAGTTATTAAATTTTATATGTTCATTTCTAATGAGTCTCTTACATAGTAAATGCATCTGTTCTTACACTTTTTTAATTTTTCCTTTTGATAGCGCATCTATTTAACAAAACCTCAGTGGTGATTGTTTTCTAGTTTCTCGTCTCTGCAGAAGAAAATAATCCCCATACCAGCCCTGCTCTTATTTCTGCATAAGAAATGGTCAGTCCTCTTTTCATACCCTACTTCACTTCAGCTGACAGGATTCACTTACGAGTGCTGGGAAGCTCTGCGGGGTTTTCTTTCTGTAGCACCATTTCCTCTGACAGTAAAACAGTCAGAAACAACTGTAGGCAAGCTCAGATGTTTTGTAATGGGATGATGATGCCTGATGGCCTCTGCTGAAGGTTGAACAAAAGCACTAGGGGTGTTGGCTCCCTTCTTCACTCAGTTCAACAATAGGTGGGGTCTCTCTGGCTGCATGTGTGAAATGGGGAGCTGTGATTTTTTTGTTTGTTTGTTTGTTTTTTGGCTACCCCTGGCTGCCAGTTCTGAGGTGCTTTGTATAATCACCAGCCTGCAGTTGCTGTGGTGGTATGGGGGATGTCTTTCAAGGAAGAGCTGCTGGTAACTGGCACTTCCTGAGCACCACAGCGGACCACCAATGAGCTGCAGGCACTGGCTTTTCTTGAGATGAACACACTTAGTTAAAGTCTATGCTAAGGCTTCAGAATAGTAGCACCACTAGTGATTGCCGCCTCTTTTTCACCGTTGGAAAATGTTACAACAAGCTTTTGGTTTAGAGGCCTCCCCATCCCCTGCAGCGGTTGCACAGTACTGCCCTGGGGTAGTTTCTGCGTCAGCACCTTCCCGGTTGCTGGGCTTGCATTGACGTGCCCAGGGCTTGGTGGGGAGCAGCATGGGTTGTAGGTTTCTGGACTACACAAAGACTCACACTTGTTTATTGTTGCTTATTTGCTGTCACTCACAGAGCTTGTGTCCCAGATGCAGGAGAATGTGCAGGATGTTACACAGTATGTTATGGTGTGCATTGGGTGATGCAAAAGTGCTGGTGGATGCTGACTGTCATCCCCACTGGAATCAGTGCCTGATGAAGGGGTTGAGCAGGATTTAACCTCCACAAAATCGCTTTGCTAGTGTGGTGGCTGTTCCTCAGCAAGCCTCAGTGTAAAGCTGGACTGTAGGGCTGGCTGTGCTGCAGCTGCTACTCTCTACTTCTGGGCCCGTAATACCGTTATCTTCCCAAGCCTTTAGGTGGTGGTATGTGTGTGCCTGTACCAGCCGGCTCTTCTGCCACCAGCTAGGCCCTTTTCAAAGAAATTCAAAGGAAGTGTTTTTACAGGTCTTATCTGCAGCTGAGCACCAGGAGATGAAAGGTGAGCTACCAAAGATGCAGCTTTGAAGTCCCAAACCAAGCAGCCTTACAGGGTGATCTGTGCCACTTGCCTAGAATGAGACTCGGGCTCTAATACCACAATGTTATAAAACATTTGGTTAAGCTTTAAAGATCTGATCTTGTTCTGCAGAGTTACTGTCCTCTGAAGGCTGAGTAGAGTCTGTAAGTTGAACTTGAGTGTTTTCTGCAGGAAAGTTTAAAGTTTGGGCTCAAAAAGGTAAAAGAAATGTCTGGTTCCCCTCTCTTCTTCCCCCTCCCCCTCAGTGGCTTCCATCTTCTTTTTCGCTTCTCTTCATCTTGGGCTGTTGTTTGGAGATACATCACTGCTGCTTAGAGAAAGTGTTATGGCTTCCGAGAATGTTACCACTTTTCAACTTAAAAATTATGGCAAGTGGAAAGATTTGCCTGGACCTGGAGAGTTCTGAGAATTCAGAACTTTGAAGATTTATAAGGATCGAGGCTGAAGTCAGACAACCACTGTGGTTTTGGACAGAAGCAGGAACTGTCTGTAATAAAGATGTTTGGTACATTTAATCTCCATTAACTCATGGAATTTTAATTACATTGCTCCTAGTGTATAAGTCTTGAGCTGTTTTTCTCTGATACATGGTGTGGGGGATGAATTAAAATGTCTTCGTACCTTTCTTCTCCAGATCAAGTCATTTCATTGCCTGCAGATTTATAAGTGGTTTTGTTAAGCCTTTGCTTTAGATAAAAGCTCTTGGTTGAAATATAGGCAGGATCTCTATGACAAATGGTGACCCAGAGGGAACACTCAGAAAGGCACTTTCTTACACTCTTGCTACTACCATGACAATAGGAAAGCTAAATTCTGCAGTAGTCTTTATCTTCTTGATGGATCTTTTGCCTATTAATTGCAAGAGCTTTCTTTCAAAGCTTTGTGAGAGCACAGATCTTACATGTTTCACATTTGGTTTGTTATGATAAAAAATATTTAGATGATACCTTAACTAGAGTAATTGGTCTAATGAAAGAACATGAGCTTTTATAACTTGTTTTGCTATTTGCTTCTAGACTACCCTACCACCCCACCAGTGATGGGCACATTAGCATAGTTAACTGCAGAAGGGGTGTTTTGGCTTTTCCTTTCTTGGCCAGTTTCAGGAGCTACAGTGGTGACCGGAGTGTTTGCAGAGGTTTTGTTGTATCTTTGCAGTTTCATGTTCCTGTGGGGTGGTACAATTCCCCCATAGATCTGTGTGCAGATGGACGGTGCTGCCTGTGGTGTTATTTTCCTCACCACCATTCCCACAGGAGCATCCTGCGGGCAGCATATGTGTGTACAGGTGGGAGCTAGTGACTAGTGTCAGTGGTGTTAAACTTGCACGCTCCTGCTGCAGTGCTGGTCCTCTGGTGTGGCATTCTGAGCCTGGTGCTGGCCTGCAGGTCAATCACTTCTGCCACTGTTTGATGGCTGGGAAACATGCTGGGAAGAGGAAAAGCTTGTAGCTGAACCTGGCAACAGCCCTAAGGGATGGAAAAATCGTAGGAAAGTGTTCGTATCTCTTGAGGGATAGAGGGATGATGCCTGGAGATAAGGACAGCCCTGAGCGCAAGAGGTTGACAGCAGTGAGGGATAGTAGAGCATGGTATGTGTGGCTTCTGCCATCAGGCTGGAAAGATGGTGTGAACTGAAATGAAGTCTAGAGTAGGGACCAGGTGATGTGAGAAAAGGTGGGGAAAATCAAGTCCTGTGGTTCCCTAGCACCAAGGAAATTGAATCATGTGGCTCACCAATGCCTAGTGGGTGAGGAAAGCTGGATGGAGCCTGTGCCAGGCAGCACTGGCCTTGCCAACCTGTTGAGTCTGCACCTGCAGTTTCTGGGCTTGATTGCTTGGGGCAAAGAGGGTGGAGCTGCTGCTGGGTACCCCAGCTTGAACCAGCTTGCCTGCTCTAGTCATGGGCATGTGCTGAGGCAGAACCTGGCTCTTCCCTGCTTGGAGAGGAGCATTGGCTGAAGCAGCTGCTGTTGCAGGGCCTGCTCTGCATGGTGGTGTGCACCCCTGTTCAGAGGAGTGATGGTGCCCAAGGACATGGGGAAGGATGAGCACTGGCTCTGCTGGGAAGCTGTGCTTGGCAGCACCCTGTTGCCAGTGCTTGGTTTGGTGCTGCTTTTCTCAGAATAGTTTACTTGATTTTATTTTTCTCTTTAAATTACAGGATCTTTGCAAACATTAAGTAAGTAAAGTAAAAATGATTACTTGGTGCTCAGCTCTGTGGATCGTCTCCACAGTCTCTACTCTGTGACTGTCTCACTTGAAATACTTTTTGCAGCACTGAGTTCTACACCTGGGGATGACTGGACCTGCTCCACATGCTTAAAAAAGAGCCTAGGCTGCAGGCAAGGGGCTGGTCCGTGCTTGCCTTGTATGAAGTCCCAGGTCAGGATATAGATGAGATGAATGCAGACAGGTACAAAATCTGCCATGTCAAGCTAACAAAAATATAAATGTGATCTGTTGCTGCTTAAATCGCCCCTCACCATGTCATGTGGCTGGTACCAAACGAGCTCGTGTGCTGGTCCTCTGCAAAGCTTTGCCTGTGGTCAGCTGATCAGTCCCAACCCAGCCTTGGCAGAAGCTGAGCCCCAGCCCCTGGGGCTGCTACATGCCTGTGCACTGCCCAGAGCTCAGCAGAGGTGATGGTTTTGGTGAGAGAGGAGCCCCAAACCACCTGATCTCATTATTATGTGCTGTGGGAGTGGGGACAATAGTGTTGCCCAGAAATAGTGTTGCCCAGCAGAATCCTTGTGACCTGGCACTTTATTTTGTTTCTTTTTCAAAGGGAAATTCTGAGCCCTCCTGCAGGGCTGCGGATCAATTTTTTAGGAAGTTGTCATGGTCTAACCCCTGCTGGCACCTCAGTCCCACCCATCCCCTTGCTCACTCATCACAGTATGATCAGGGGGGGAAACTGGAAGAGGAAAAACTTGAGAAAATTTGTGGGTTGAGATAAAGAGTTTAACAGGTAAAGCAAAAGCTGCACATGCAAGCAAAGCAGAACAAGGATTTAATTCACAATCTTCCCCTCGTTAGGCAGGCATTTCAACCATCTCCAGGAAAGCCAGGCTCCATCACGCATAATGGTGACTTGGCAAAATAAATGCATGTCACCATGAACATCATCCGCTTCCTCTTCCTTCTCCTAGCCTTATGTGCTGGGCATGATGTGAAACAGTATGGAATAGCCCTTTGGCCAGTTGGGGTCAGCTGTCCCAGCAGTACCCTGCACCCCCAACTCCTTGTGCACCCCCAGGCTGCTGACTGGTGAGGTGGGGTGAGAAGTAGAGAAGCTCTTGAGTCTGTGTAAGCACTGGTCAGCAGTAATGAAAACATCCCTGTATTACCAACAGCTTGCAGCACAGATCTATAGTCCCATACTAGCTACTGTGAAGAAAATGAACTCCATGCCAAGACCAGCACAGTGTGTCTGGAGGAAGACAAATGAAGTTTATGCCCCTAAATACCTTTTCCTATTTTTTTATTCAGATTTATCTTCAAATTCCTAAATGCTTGAGATTAATGATGCCCTTCAATGCCATAAAATTTTGCAGTGATAGGATTTTCTCACATCACCTTGTTTTGAAAGCCCTCTCCCTCTGATCATCACGATTTTCTTTGTGCTGCATTATACCTATCCCATTACCCTCTGTTATTTTGCTCCAGAGGCACAGCTGGAGGCTTGTATGAAGCATATTGTAGCTCCCTGATGACTGCTCTCAAGCGAATGTAATACAGCACGACAGTCGGCCTGAGTGCCAGAAAGTGCAGAGGCAGCAGGTGGCAATCTGGCTGGCAGAACCTGCATGGCTGCAGCAGCACTGGGATTATTTCATGGCCAACTGAAGGAAGAAGGAGGACCTGGCCTGAGACTGACAGACCTGGGGTAAAAATAAGCTCTCGGCTGGGCATGTTTCTTCGGTACTGAAATAGAAGCACAAACCTTCAGGTTAAGGTATTCGGGCAGGATTTTCACAGCTCAGTTTACCACTGGCAGTCACCGAGCTTGGGAGGAGGGGTAGTGTTTATGGAGCAGAAGAATCTGTGGCCAGTGCTCAGTTCAGCCATGAGGTTGGGAATTACTGGCTTCATAGGGAAGATTTTGGGGTGAAAACAGCATTTCTCCCCAGTCTGTGGCCTTCTCCATCCAGCAGAACTGTGGATGTTCATCCGCAGCTTGTTTTTAACAAGGCCACTGTGTGGTTGAGATTGGAAGGAACCTCACCTCAGGAGATGTTTAGTCCAGCACCTGTACTCAAACAGGACCTCCCAACGAGAGCTGCTCATGTTGTATAGATGGCTTCTGAATATCACTAAGGGTGGAGACTCTAAAACTTCCGTAGGTAGCCCGTGATGGTGCTGGGTCACCCTTGCTGTGAGGTGTTTCCTGATGTTCAGAAGCAAATCCTCAGTTTGGTTTGTGCCTCCTGTGTTTGAAGATACGTGGTGGGTGGGTCTCCTGGATGAAGCAGTACCAAGGGAGATGAAGTGGTGATTTTGTTAGAAATGTGAAAACAAAATGGTACTGGGGTGTCTCAAGTGTAGGGTCCTACATTTTGGCCACAGTAACCCCCAGCAGAGCTAAAGACTGGGTGATGAGAGGCTGGAGAGCAGCCTGGCAGGGAGATACCTGGCAGTACTGGTAGACAACCAGCTAAATATGAGCCAGCAGTGTGCCCAGGTGGTACAAAAGGCCAACGGCATCCTGGCTTGGATCAGCACTAGTGTGGGTAGCAGGACAAGGGATGTAATTCTTCCCCTGTACTAGGCACTAGTGACGCCCTACTTCAAGTACTGTGTGCAGTTCTGGGGCCCTCACTTCAAGAAAGAGATTGAGATACTGGAGTTGGGTCCAGAGGAGAGCAACCAGGCTGGTGAAGGGACTGGACAGAAAGTCTTATGAGGAGAGGCTGAGGGAGCTGGGGTTGTTCAGCCTCAGGGGGGACCTTATCACTCTGTATAACTACCTGAAGGAAAGTTATAGACAGGTACAGGATGGGCTCTTCTGCCAGGCAACTAGTGATAGCACAAGAGGACATGGCCTGAAGCTGTGCCAGGGGAGATTTAGATTGGATGTTAGGAAGCACCGCCTCGAAGAAAGGCTGGTTAGACACTGGAATAGACTGCCTAGGGAGATGGTGGAGTCACAGTGAAGGACAAATACTATATGAAATCTGAGGGTGACAGAAAATTTGTAGCAGAAAGAAGGTGTTGAAGGTCCTTCAAGCTTGAAAGCCTTGGGAAAACACTGACAAGCAAAACCCTGAAATAGTCCAGCAGGATAGGAAAGCATCAAATATTTCACCTGCTCAGCAGAGGATGAAAGCTGAACTATTTGGAATATTGAGGATGACAACTGGTGTGCAAAATGCAGACCTGTGGCATTAAGCCTACATCAGGTGTGCTTAAGGATCTGTTGTGGGTCCCAGCCATCACACTGGGTGAAGTGACATGGCCTGAAGAAGGCAGAATTCAGGCTGGCGCTCTGGTGGTTTGCAGACCAGTTCTCATCCCACAGTCCTGACTGCTGTAGCTCACTCCCCACAGTGCTGCTTATCCAGCCTGAGCAGCCCACAGTGGGGCAGATAGGTATCAGCAGCACCCACACCTTGGAAATGCTCTGCAGCTTGTGGCACTGGCTCCTTGCTCTGCTATGGAAGTGTGCTCGAGGGGAAGAAAACTCCTCTGTCTCTCATACTCAGGAAGGGGAAGCAGCTATGAACCAGAAGAGCCGTAGCTCAGAATTGGAGTCAGAGTTTATTTCACACCAGTCATCTCATTGCATTTTCTTAGCATCCTGAAGCATTGCAGTAGTGGAGGGAAGTGCACACCTGAGGCTGACGTGAGGCGTGGCTTGCCATTTTAGTGCAAACAGTGTAAAACTAAGTGGGAAAGTGCCTTTGAAGAAGGGGGGCACCAGGATCTCCGCTGTGAAAGGGGACTAACAGTAAGGAAGTCCAAGTCAGCATTAGTTGCAAGAAAAAGCATCAAGTGATCCAGCCTGGCAGGATGCTGAGAACAGGTTATGTTCTGCTGCTGACCAAGTGGGTGCATAAGACTGAGTTGACACTGCTAGGGAAGTACCACACGAGCAGGATTTTCAGCTCCCAGCTGAAAGCTCCCAGCTCCCTAGCTGGGGCAGGGGTAGGAAGTGAATACCACTGGGAAGAGACAACCCCATCAAACACCAATTCAAACCGTACAGTGGTGTGAATTGCCCTGAACTTTTTGCCTTGAAACCCAAAAAGTTCTGAGGAACGTGGGTGGGTGGCTTTTGTATGTTCAGTTCTTAATGGGAAATGTTAGACATTGGAATGGGCTGATTGATGTCAGTGACTGAGTCACCATCCCTGGAGGTATTTAAAGGACATGGAGATGAGGTGCTTAGGGACACGATATAGTAGTATCTTGGCTGTTCTGGATTAATGGTTGGATGTGATGATCTTAAAGAGATGTTCCGTGTTAGTAGTAAAATTGAGTAGTTCATTGTGCCTCTTTAATACACACAGTCAATTGCGAAGCAGCATCAGATCATCATTGCAGATACATAAGGCACTCAGGGCATATCATTATTTTGTGGTGCGGTGGTCTGAGTGCACGTGTTGCAAGGGGACATTACTTTCACAAGCAGTCCTATCCCCAGTTCCTGCTTTTCTCTGTTTTTGCTGTTGCTTAACAAGGCCGTGTTACTCAGGTTTGCCATCTGGTTCTGCTTGGGACCTCCAGGAGAAAAGGTGGCACTGGAGAGGGACACAAACTCCATCACTTCTGAGGGAGTGTGGAGTCTGTCAGCAGGAATCAACATGTTTTTAAGAGCATCACGGTTCTGCCCACAAAGCAGTATGTATGGAGAGGCAAAGGGAAGTGTCTGTGAGCATGGATGGAGACCTCCTGATGAGGAGAAGATACAGGAGTCCCTCAGCCGTGGATGGGAAACATATGAAGGCAGGCAGGGCTGAGTCTTGTGTCTGTGAGGACATCCACATGCAGGAGTTCTTCTGCCTTGTTTTCAGTGATGGTCATTAACTGCAACATAACATAGATTCTTTTGCTTTAGCATGTGCCTTATTCTTGAAGTGTTGCCAGCATATCCCAGGGTCTTCTGCAGGGCTGGGGAATGGAATCAGAGTCACAGAATGAGTCATAGAATCATAGGCAAGGACACCTCTCACTTGTCCAGGGCCCAATACTTCCAGGGAGGGGGCATGCACAGTGTCTCTGGAGAAACTTTTCCAGTGCCTTGCTACCCTCATAGTGAGAAATTTCTTCCTAAGGTCTAATTTATAGCTACCCTCTTCTACTTTGAAGCAATTGTTCTTTGTCCTATAACTAGAGTCTCCCATAGAAAGTCCCTCTTCAGCTTTCCTGTAGCCCTTTCAGGTACTGGAAAGCTGCTATAAGGACCCCCAGAGCCTTCTCTTCTCCAGGCTGAACAGCCCAAAATTCCCTCAACCTGTCTTCAGGATGGGTGCTCCAGCCCTCTGATCATCCTTGTGGCCCTCCTCTGGACTTGGTCCAACAGTCCCATATTTCTATATTGGGAACTCCAGATTTGGATGCATATGTAGTCTCACAGGAGTAGAGTAGAGGGGGAGAATCACCTTCTTTGACCTCCTGGTGACACTACTTTTGATGCTGTTGGAATGTATTTGCAGGAAAACGGACATCTCGTCAGCCAGCCATAGGAAATACTAGCTTGACCTATGCTTGGATGGCAAAAACAGAAACTGATGGTGCCCACAGAAGGAGTGATACCAAACAGCGTGTCAGCAGGAACCAGACTTTGTGTGCATTCTTCAGACAATGATGAACCAATTATAGGGTGATTCTTGATCCATGCTGGGTGCATGCTTTAGCAAAGCTTCCAATCAGCAAATGCATGATCATGTGTAGGGATAGAAAAAAACTGTATATAAGGGACAATTTTAGAACAATAAAGGGTCTTCACTTTGATTCATATTGGATTGTGTGGAGTCCAGTTTCTTCCTCTCATAATACAGCCCAAGATGCAGTTGGCTGCACTCACATTGCTGCTCATGTTGAGCTTTTCATCTACTAACACCCCGAAATCCTTCTCCTCGCGGCAGCTGTCAATCCATTGACCACCCAGCAAGCGTTTGTGCTTGGGGTTATCCCATCTTGGGTGCAGGCCCTTGCACTTGGACTTGTTGAAATTCATGCAGTCTGCACAGGCCCCATTCTCAAGCCTGACAAGGTCCCTTTGGATGGCTTCTCTTCTCTCTAGTGTGTCAACCACCCCACACCACTTCGATGTCATTGGCAAATTTACTGACATTGCCCTCAAAGTCACTGTCCATAACACTGACAAAGAAGTTAAACAGCACTGGACACAAATGGCACCTTTTGTAACTGATCTCTCCTTGGACATTGAGCTATTGATCACAGCTCTCCTTACCTGTCAAGTGGTCCATCCTCTCAAATCCATATCTATTTTAGAGACCTGGATGTCGTGGGACAGTGCCAAATGCCCTGCAAAAGTCCAGGTAGATGAAGTCAGTTGCTCTACTGTTGTCCAAAGCTGTAACCCTGTTGTAGAAGGCCACCAGATTTGTGAGGTGCTATCTGCCCTTGGTGAAGCCTTGTTGGCTGTCACCCTATCACCTCAGCATAGTTTCTAAGAGCATCTGCTCCATGACCTTGTCAGACATGAGGTGAGACTGACTGGCCTGTGGGTCCCCAGGTCATAATTTTTATTGTGTTTTAAAATGGAGGTNTTTTATTATGTTTTAAAATGGAGGTTATGTTAACCCCTTTCCCAGCTGGTGGGAACTTCACCAGACCACCATGATTTCTCAAATGTGATGGATAATGACCTAGCAACTTCATCCACCAGTTCCTTCAGAGCTCTTGGGTGAATTCTGTCAGGTTCCATGGACTTGTGAATTTTCAGGTTCTTTATACAGTGACAAACTTAATCTACCCCTAGCACAGCTGGTCTGTCTTTCTCCCAGTCCCAGCTTGGGTGACTTGGGTGCTGTGGTTTGAGAGCTTTCTGGTGAACACCTCAGTCTTCTCCATATCCCAGCTTACTAGCTCACCTGTTCCTTTCCAGAGGGGGCCCACATTTTCCCTACTTTTCCCTTTGTCTCCAGTACACCTGTAGAAGTTTTTCTTGTTGCCCCTGATGTCTTTTGTCTGGCCTTTGGCTTCCCTAACTCAATCCCTGGCTGCACAGACAATTCCTCTGTTATCATCCCCAGGCTACCTATCCATGCTTCCACCTTCTGTGGGCTTCTGTCTTGTTTCTGAGTTTGTCCAGGCATTCCTTGTTCATCCACACAGGGATCCTTTGTGTAGGGATGCAGTGCTCTTGAGCCTAGAGTAGGTTGTCTTTAAATGTTCACCAGCTTTCTTGGGCTCCCAGTTCCTTCAGGACTCTATCCCATTGCACTCTACTGTGAAGGGGCCGAAGTCCACTCTCCTGAAGTCCAGGGTAGGAAACTTGCTGAGTACCCTCCTTGCTGCCTTAAGGAACATGAACACCACCATCTCATGATCTCTGTAGCTAAGGCTTCTCTTGAGTTTCACATTCCCTACCAGCCCTTCTTGTTGGTGAGGACAAGGTACAGCATAGCAGCTCTCCTTGTTGGCTCCTCTACCACTTGGAGAAGGAAGGGAAAGCCAGGACCTAACGTGGGAGCTAACTGTGCATAGGCCTCTTCTGCCTGGTGGAAGACTGTAGGATCAGTTACCCACAGCTGTGAACATGAACCATGTCCTGTGGTCCAGAAGTTGGTATCTGGCTGCACAAGATGTCTTCCCAGCATCTGAGTGCTGCACGAAAACACTTAAGAATTAATAAAGTCTCAAAGATGATTCAGGATGACACATGCATTTGCACACAGGCTTGATACCTGCTTAAACAAGTTGTGAGATGACCAAAAAAGGGGAACAGCCATAAGCGCCACTAATACCTCAGTACACCCTGTGTCACAGAATATAGATGTGGTTAGCTAACAGTAACACTGAGGTCAAGAGAAGGGTGAGAACAATAACAACATCCACTTGGAACAACAAATGAATAGCACCTAACTTTATTTTTTGCTGGTATTTGAATCCATCTTCTGGAGACACAAAAATAAGTTCAGGGTATGAGAAGCAGCAGCAGCAGAAAAAGCAGATGGAGCACTGGTGTGTCATACATCGTACTGTCACTTTATTATTCCTGCCATGGTGGGTCTCTGGGTGGTCCTTACCTGCAGTCAGTGTTTGTGGGTTGGATTTTTTAAATTCAGCAAACATTGTTTCTCAGAGTCTGGCTGAGGAGTGATTTCTCTCAGTAGAACTGCCAGGTCTTGAGAAGTGTTTGATGCAGTTAGTATTTTTTCAGGTAGAAACATGTTTTGGGGAGTGAAGGGGAAAAAAATGGCAAGAGTTTATTCCGTAAGCACCCTGAGTCCAAATTAAAGTGGAGAACAGCCTCTGTGGATCTCTCAAACCCCTTCCTTTTACCGTAACCCTGCTACATTTTCTTACACCATACTGCCTGCTTACCCACTCCTCGGATGCTTACCCACATACTGAAAGCTCAATCTGTTTCCAAAAATGAATGCAAAAGCTGTGGGCGAGGAAGAATTTGACTCTGTAGTCACATTGCTTGAGGACAGCACGCAAGGACTGTGTTTTTTGTCCTCCTTCTGAGTGAAGGCTGATGTGTTGCAGCCTGTCCCTGCTAGTGGACACACAGGCAGTTAGTGGGGGTGGCTGGCGCTGCTGGCCCAGCCGGGGGGGATTTGGTGTGCTATTTGATAGCCCATGGCCATAAATGCGATGCTCTCTTTGGCAGCTGGCCCACAGCGCCAAGGGACTCCACATTTGCCCTCACCTTCCCTCTTAGGCATCATCTAGCTCCACACTTGTCTCTCTTGGCATGTTGGGAGCATGTCCTTCCAGCCTGTCCCTCAGCTCTGCGGTGCTGCCAGACACAGCAATAGGCATGCGAGCTGCCAAAGGCTAAGAAGGGCTCTGTATGGCTGCAGCTGCTTGCTCACTAGGGAGGAGATGGCCCACCAGAACACTACTCACGTGTTGATCTGTCTGCTTTTTTTAACTTCTCTATTTCTTCTATTCCTTCCCTTTATTCTAAATCCTTAGTTCTTATTTCCCCCTTCTATTTTTTACATGTAAACCCTACGTAACTCTCTGAGTGTAAATCCCTTCTATAACTCTGTGAATTCCCTCTGAGGGCAGTTCATTCCCTGACAGGTGAATCCCTCTAGTCCCTCTCCTGCTGTGCTCTGGGGACTGCTGCAGCCATTTCCACCAGCTGCTGACAAGCTGGGCCTGGCACAGCTGCTTCACTCACTCCATGGTGGGGAGTGCACAATAAAGGAGGGAGAGCAGAGACAGGTGCCTCCTACGCATGCATCTCAGTCGTTCATTTCTTCAGATGTATCTCCTTACATCTCCTGTACAGGAGCTCTGGTTGTAATTATCTATATTTATTTAATCCCACCTGATTTGCTAGGCTGTGTGTTTGCTGCAGCAGCCAGCTGCTGCCTCCAGCCAGACCAGATGATGCTGCCAAATTGCACTAGCTCTAAAGCTGCACTCCAGACAACTGCTTTGGTCTATTTTTAAATGGTGGGAAATATTAGGAAAACTGTCTGAGCCCTTCATATTTTTCCTCCAGTCTCTCTTGAATGGTTTATCCTGTAATTATCTGCAAAAAGGGAATGGGGCAGAGCTGTCTGCATGTGCCTTTTTGTTTTCAGTCTGCAGTATTAAATATTTCCCTCCCTACTCACACCCAATGTTTGATTCTTTCATGTCTTCTCAGCCAAAAGGATAACTTGAGCAGCGTCTTCCTAACTCTCCACCAAAGCAACTTACATCTGCTCATTCCTCCTTTGGAGCAAAGATACTGTCTCTGACAATGACAGCTGTTCTCTGAAGTGTGTACCAGCTGCCTGAGTTAAACAGGCACTTATAAAACCAAACGATCCAAAGAGCCAGACCACAGAGTACCACACCATCAGCTCTGCAGGGACAGGCTGGTGGAAGATGGCTGGGGCCACAGGCCACAGACAGGTAGAAGTAGCTGGTAGAACAGTACTGTGCATCCCATTACATGGAATAGCCACTCCAAGCTCTTCAGAAACAAGTGGTGTGAACATTTGTGTCTCTTCTAGTTTGCCAGCTTCAGGAGGGAAATCACATCCAGTGTGGATCATCTGGACAAGTACACTCATCTGTTGCTCAGGAAGCTGTGATTGCTGCTCCTTGGAACCTACAGGGGTGGGGTAGGCAGAGGTACAGAAAAGGGAAATAGTTGATACTAACTACAATAATATTCACCTTAATGCAGGGAAGTGGGGATGAGTGGGAAGGGAAGAGGGAGCTGTGGAGTGTTAGGGCTGGGTGCTTGGTCTTTGTGACGTTCAGACCCGTGATGTGCCACTGCCATCCAGGGCAAGGATGGAGAAGATGCTCCTTCCTCATCAAACACTGCCTCAGCCGAGGCAGAGCAGGTGGGTTTGGTAAAAGCTCTGAAGACTTCTATTGAAAACCTTGGTTGGCATTTTTAGATCAGCAAAGGGAAGACAATCAAGCATACTCTCCCTCCCATGCATGCCAGAGTACAGACGTGTGACCCCTGGTGCAGCAGTTTCTATCTGGAGACTCAGAGCATGTAGATAGAGTCTGTGGTATGTGACATGGGCAAACATCCCACTGGGAGTGATCGACTCTGATTCCCTGTGACTGCTTCTTTGCTGGCAAGGCTGCTGTGCCACCTCCAGATGCTGTTACTCAATGAACAGTGGGCACTACAAATGACTAAGGCCGTGCGTGTGAGCACGTTCAGCAGCAGCCGCATGTGTTTCAACAAGCAGCAGAGAGACAAACATGATCGCTGCTCAATTACACCACAACTGTGGAAAATTCAAAATAGGACAGCACAGTGTTTTCTTTGTTCTACAAGTCCCTAATGGTTTCCTTCCGTGCAAGTAGCTCTGGACTCACAAGGAGCAGCCAGGGAAGTACCCTGTGCCCCCACTGTGCCACTCCCCATCACGCTTTCATTCCTCGTTTCATTACTTGTCACACAACTGATGCCCTTGTGCAAACAGAAGTATTTAAGGCTGGGGCTGGATTTGCAGTTTGAATTATAGGCATGTTTTTTACTGCCCCTAAGGCACATGGTCTGGCCACACAGGGTCCAGCTCCAGCAGTGGCGGATCACCCACAAAGACAAAGAGATAGATGCTGCAGTCCCTGTGGGACACCTGCAAGGGAGACAGTGCTGGGATGGTGGGAACGGGAATAAAGAGAGATTAGGGAAAATAGAGGAGGCACTGGGGAGAGATGCAAAGAGGCGAGGGGAATGGCTTAACAAAGAGTCCGGGGAGATAATTTTCATTTGGTGCTCGATGGGCTAGGAAGAGGTAGTGCCTGGGAAGCTCGAGTATGTGAAATGTGCAGTAATGGTGACTGCGGATGGGCACAGTATGCTGTAGCTTCGGGAAACTACCTGGACAGCAGGGAAGGAGTACGATACAGAAGAGCTGTAACGAGAAAAATGAGCCCCAGCGGTCAAGCGAAGCAAACAGCACACGGAGATTAAAAGTCCAGATATCCCTCGCCTGTTCTCCGCATTGACTGGAAAGGTGTCACGTCTTGAGAAGCGAGGAAAGAACGAGTAGAGATAATCCAGCGGGGCAAATCGCTTGTTACTTCCCGCATCTCCTTCCGGCTAGCGGCGAGTTGCCGGGAGCCCGGCTGGGAGAGAGCCAGCAGCCGGCCCAAGCTCTGGAGACCCGGCCGAGCCCCTGCCTGAGCTCTGTTCTCGCTGGGGCGGCGAGAATGGGGCAGCACCCGCTGTCAGCTGGGAGAGGCACAAACGCTGCCGGGAAGCGAGTGGCGTTGCCCTTCCAGCTTCCGTTAAACGAGGAAAGGAAGGGGCTGGGGCCTGGATGGTCTAAGAGCAACGCGCTCATTTATTTATTAAAAGCATCTGTTTACTAAGTAACAGCTTGTGATGCGAAGCCTTTCAAGAGACGCCGCCGGCAGGCCCGCGCTGAACGCGCTGGCGCGGTGAGGGCTGCGGCAAGCGGTTGTGGGGAACATTGTTTCCCAGCCTCTGCCGAGGCCCTCCGGCCCGCGGCGGCACTCGGTAGCTGCGTGATGCATCGCACGCACCGCGTGCGAGAGAGACTCCGACGCGGGACCACGCCCCCATCTCGTACCGCGCCTCGCCACACCCCTACGCACGCGCGAGCATTCCCAGCCGCCGCCCCGCCCCCTGTCCGACCTTTCCCCTAGTTTCCAGCGCGCGCTCTCCCTCCTCCTATGCCTCGGTCCCGGCTGCCCTCGCTCTCCCGCGCGCCTTCCCGCCCGCTCGCTGAACGCCCCCACGCGCCGCCCCGCTCTCCGTCAGCCCAGCGGCACGCCGCGATCACGCCGGCCGGACACCGCTCATTGGCCGGTGTGAGGGTAGGGTCTGACGGTGATTNTGGCCAGCTGCTGTCTGCGTACGCGCGTAGCCGTTGCCGCCGCCGCTCCCTGGTCATAGCGCGGCTTCCCTGGTTTTGCCATCGCTGTCCGCCGTCGCTCGAGCCCGTCATGCACTGTTCGCCCTGCCCGGAGATGGGAGACGCGCCTGCGGTAAGCGCCTGGCGGGGGTCGAGAGCGAGGAGTGGCGGCGGCAGTCCCAGGGCGACCCGGTATCGGTCAGGACACGTGCGCCCGACGCGGCCCCTTGGTACCGTTACTTAACCTGGGGAGGGGGTGGGGTGTCGGTGAAGACTGTAACCCGCCGCGGGAGCGGACGGTCGATGTCGCTGCCCGGGCAGAGCCCGCGGGGCGTTGCCCTGGTCCCCTGCGGGGCGGGCAGGCGGGGGGTGGCTGGGGCAGCGGTGTGGAAACTGCACCCCCACGTCCTCCTCATCTTCCTCCTCTCCTTTCCATCATCCGCCTCTCCGTGGCGCCTCCTGGCCGGGGGCACCCGCAGCGCTGCGGGGAGCGGGCGGGGCAAGAAGCAGCCCGGCACTGGGGGCCCGGCTGTTCCCGCGCTGTTGCCGGTGCCCGCGCACGTATATAGTACCAGCGGGGTGAGGCGGGGACAGGCGCGGTCTGACACTGCCCTGGCAGCTGGGAGCAAGCCTCGAGAGATGGCTGGCTTTAGAGGTTCGGGTGTCTCTGGAAGCAGTGTGCGTGGCTCGTGTTTCTGCAGGGAAAATTTGCTCCTGAATTGGGTTGGAAAAAATAAAACTGTTGCTTTGGTCGCCCGTGGCCACGCTTTGTGTTGCCCCCGCAGGCTGTGTGGCTCTTGCCTGACAGGTGGTCTGGCCCCAGACTCAGCACATCGCTTTGTTCTCCTGGTTTTCTGAGGAAGTTCTTAGAAGCCTCTCTCAGAGGCTTTAGAATGCTTTAACCGCCTCCTGGCCCTCTCATCTGACATTTCCATGTCTGTTATCGTGGAATTGTTCAGGTTGGAAAAGACCTTTAAGATCATCAATTCCAACCCAACTGTGCCAAACCCACCACTAAACCGTGTCACTGAGTTCTGGATCTGCATGACTCCTAAACGCATGCAGGGATGGTGATTCAACCCCCTCCCTGGGCAGCCTGTTCCAGTGCCTGGCAGCTCTTTCAAAGAAGTTTTTCCTAATGTCCAATCTAACTTCCTGTGGTGCAACTTGAGGCCATTTTCCTCTTGTCTTGTTACTTGTGAGAAGAGGCTGACATCCACCTCATCAATAAGGTCTCCTCTCAGCCTCCTTTAGACTCCCCCAGCTCCCTCATCTCTTACCTCATGTTTTAGGTGAAAGTCCGAGAACAGTACCAGCATTTTGGATCTGTTACGTTTAACCTGCTTGCTCTGCATATCTAGTGGAGAGAATGCCCACAATTTCACATCTTTGTGATACTTGGGCCAGGATGGTTCCACATTGCCTAACTTGGTACAAACTTGATGTGTGTAAGTGATGTCCCCCAACTAGTATATTGGACCTTAGCTGGTAATGAGCTGGCACATGAGCGATAAACCAGTAGTGCAGCATCACCACGAAGCGCTGTGAGAGCGGTGGTGTTTGGGTGCCATTTCACAGAGAAATTGGATGTTTATTGCACACATGTATATGCATGTTCTGTGATGCCCGTGATTGGAAGCAAGCCAACATGAGTACATTTGTGTTACAGTGTGGAGATACCTAGGCAGCTATGTAGCACCATACCTTTTTAAAGTACAGTATGAACAATTCACACTGCTCTTGGAAGATTTCTCTCTCTCCCTTCCTTCCCTCCTACCCTGGCTTCTGTTTTGGTAAAAAAAAGGTTAGAATGTTTTTTGCAAGGCACAGTACTCTGAATCTGTGGCCACACATCTTACTGTCAGCTGAAATTTAATTTCTAAACATTACCAGCATGAGACTGGTGCTGAATAGTGGTCACCTTTCTGGTGCCTTGTCTAAAAAAGGTTGGAAGTTGGAAATTTTTTTCTTCTTTTTCGCTTGTACGCATGATAGGATTTGTTCATTCAGAGCAGCAGTGTCATCCAGGAAGGTGACACACAAGAAATCTGAGCCACTGACATACCTGTTTCTTCTCTGCAAATTACACTTCTATGTTTCAGTTATTTTTATTTTTTCAGTAGTAACTGGCATGGAGAGGTTTGCTGTAAGGAGGGTAAGAGTTGTGCTGGTTGGTAAAAGTCTTGTCATTGGCATGGAATCTGTTTCAGATGATCTTCGCAGTGAGCAGACAGTATGTGGGTGGTGTTGGCTTTGTAGTCTGACTTGTCCTAATAGCCAGTAATCCAATTATATTTAGGTTGACATTGTGGACATCTATGAGTCTATCCGTGAAAGGCAGCGTCACGACAGCGAAAGGTCTACCTGCAGCACCTTGGAGCAGAACGACATCGAAGCCGTTGAGGCACTTGTTTGTATGAGCTCCTGGGGTCAAAGATTGCAGAAAGGTGACATATTAAAGATAAGGCCACTCACGCCCTTCTCGGATTCTGGTGATTTCACAATGCATGCTGAGGCTACGTCTGAATTACCAAAGGACTATCTATCTACACTGGTGAGACAAACATGACTGCAAAATAAATACGCCTGATGTTTATTTGGATGTTATATCTCTCCAATGTTTTAACCTGGCAGGGAAAGACCTCTTGTTTCTGTGGCTGTGTAGAGTAGCTGTAGTATAACTACATATTGCTACTGTCTATGGACATAGAGCAATGGAGTAGGCAGGTTGCATCTGGGTTTTTCTACTGCCTTTGGAATGGTGGATCTTAGGGATGTGATCCCCTGTTAAATCTAGGTGTGAAAGCTCTTGCAGACAGGTTATGTAATGTGACAGGAATGATGAAGATGCAGGCTAGCTGTCTGTTGGTGTTGTGGAGCACTTTGAGTGAGAATGTCAGCGTGAGCCTCAGTGATTTGGCACCCCTCTGTCAGCAAGGACTGTATGAGAAGAGCTCTTGGATGACATTTGGTTTCACACTGGTCAATTTAAGAGAAAGTACAGCTTACTATTATGGAGCAGACAAATTAATTGGTTTCTACGCTATGTGTTCGTAGATGCAGTCTGTTATTTCTCTAGAGCATTTGTGTACT
Source organism: Upupa epops (assembly GCA_013397515.1). Lineage (NCBI taxonomy): Eukaryota > Metazoa > Chordata > Aves > Bucerotiformes > Upupidae > Upupa > Upupa epops. The sequence goes on along the minus strand of VZRI01012534.1, from coordinate 100,859 downwards.
CTGGCTGACTAATGTCAGTTGAATCACTATTTTGGTTGCAGTTGGTGTTGCAACAAAAATAGGTATTGAAAAAAACTTTGGTGCCATTCTGGTTTTGGATGGTTAAGGCCCTTTTCAGCCTGTAGGCTTCCAGTATGCAATTATATCAGGAGACAGAATAATAAAGAAAAGAGGCTGAGATAGTATGAGTTGCTTGACAGACTTCAACCCAGTGTTGACTCTGTCTGTTGATCAGCAGAGCAGATAAGGAAGAAGAGGTGGTGGAAGCAAGACAGCATAGAGGGGAAATCACTGAAGAGAGAGAGCAGTCTGTATGTCTTTATTGTGAAAGTAGCCACCAGCTGATGGGGTAATTGTTGATGAAATATTTAGGGTTTGCTGGAAGCTTGAAATTGAAAGTGTGCAGCATAGCTGTGTCTGGCTAGTCTGTTCTGTGTGAGCAGCAGAGCACTTGCAGCCTCTTACAGCTGCACCCACTGCTGAGGAGAAAGGAACGAGAGAGACTTTTGTAGTGCAGTGAGTAGACATATAATGTACTGTGCAGATTTACAGCTGCTTTGTTGCCTTCATTTTATTCATAGCTGTAGAGCATGTTCAGAATGACCATCAGATGAGGTAGTGTGTATCCTCAGAGGCAGGCTCTGGGGTGAGGGGGATGTAATACTATTTTTCACTGTAAAGATGGTGAAAAACTGTGCTATGAACCTACACTGTTGTATAACAGTTTTTTTCTTGCAGTGCATGACCCCGCCGCACAGCCCTGACTTTGTTGAAATATCAGCTGCTATGCCTCTGTCTTCACAAGTCACTTACTCCAAACCAAGGACTGTTACAGCCAATACAGTTCCCTACTCAGTCACATCAGCGACTGGTGCCTCTCCCATAACCAAGCCATCTGTTATCAACATGGAGCGACAGTGCAGTCAGAAGCCAATGATATCTGAATCCTTTGCTCCTCAGCCTTGCAGGGCCATGGCAACAAGCGTCATACGCCACACAGGTGATAGTTCTGCTTACCATCACATTCCTGCTGTGCAAGAGAAAACAAAGGTAGCTTCAGGCTACAGCACTTCCAGAGACCAGGACCGAAGACATTCCAGACTGCCAGAGGACACATGTGCTGCGGGTGATTTAATTAGTAAAACCTCTCCAGTACATCAACCTTATGCACATGACTCCAGTGAGAGCGTGACCAATGAAGTACAAATACCAGTCCAGCCTGTTTCACCTCAGACCCACTTACCAAAGAATTGTGAGAATGACTTGCAAAAAAGAGCTACCCCAGCAACACCTGCCCCTGTTTCAAGCCCCCAAGTTTTCTGTCAGATGATCCCTTTAAATGGACAAAGCAGTATGATCAATGCCTACGTCAAGCCTTCAACTCCAACAGTTTCAACAACCATGAAAACTATTTTACCACAGACAGCCTCGCTTCCTCAGCCTGTGCTCATGGGACCGTCTGTGCCTCAGGGGACTGTCATGTTGGTTCTTCCACAGACTGCTGTCACACAGACACCACATTGCCCACAAACAGTAATGACTGTTGGGAACACGAAGTTACTGCCCCTTGCCCCTGCTCCCGTGTTCATTGCTTCTGGTCAAAGCTGTGCTCCCCAGATGGACTTTTCTAGACGGAGAAATTACGTTTGCCACTTTCCTGGGTGCAAGAAAACCTACTTCAAAAGCTCCCACCTCAAAGCGCACCTTCGCACCCACACTGGTGCGTATGATGGGGCATGTCATTTGTTGCTCTGGCTCTGGCTTGCATTGGGGTGCTTCAATACACATTTTTGTCAGGGAGGGGTGGGAAAGGGATGAGGCAGGTGATTGGAAAACTTCTAATCATCTTGGAGAAGGGAGGACTGTTCACTGTCCATGGGCAAGCAAAACAAGACTGTCTTTGTTCTGAGACCTCAGCTCACCCCATAGTGCTAGTTGAATTTCACATGCTTTAGCTGGAGTGAAGCTTTGCTGTCTCTCTGTGTGTTTAGATTTGAGTGGAATCCTGCCATCTGGACTAGACCAAAATGAACTGTGCAAGATCTTTTTCTTGGGGCATGGAGAGGTCAGGTGTAAGCAAACCACAGTATGTGGGGTTGGTCTTAATCGTTACATGAGTACAAGAAAGTCAGAAACTGCACATTTTTCCAGAGTTTTGTTTAGGCTAAGAGGGGGTGCACTGAGATGTTCAGCTGCTTGTGAGGAAGCAGTTCTGCTACAGAAACACAGAACTGTATTCAGTTACAGAAAGGAAATTTTAAAGGTAAATGAAAATAAATTATAATTAATACGAACTGATTTGCCCCATAGAATTGCTGAGCATGGAGACAGTGTGTGTGTGTATATATATTGGGAGATGCTACCTTTTGTGTTTTATGTACCCTTTTTCTGGCTCCAACATCCATTTCAGTTAGAAGTAACTTTGAGTGCTCAGGGTGTATTTTTGATGTTGAGGGATAGGCACAGTGAGAGACTGATACAGAACAGCTCATTCAGATCTGTCTAATTTTGTCATTCTTTGCCTTTCCTTCCCCCAGTTCCCTTGCTTCACAGATACTCTGGTTTATGGGATGTCAGCTTCTGTGTCAGGATTTGCCTTTGTTTGCCAGCTTGTCTTTACAGTTCCTTTGGGCAAAGACCTTAAACCCTGTACGAAGCAGATAATGCTCATAAACCAGAGCTCAGAAGTAGAACAATACTTCTGGCTTAAGAGTAAGTACAGCTTAGCATAAGCATCAACTACCAACAAGTGTCTAGCTTTGAGCATGTGCTGTTCCTTGTCTATAGGGAAGTTTGGTATCTTCGTGAACTGTGACTAAGACTAGGGAGGTGAAACACACTGACCCCTCACTAGCCAAACCGTGTTATGGGATGGGGGACTCAGTAGTTTAGCTTTCTTTTCCTACTTTTGGCCTGCACGCTGAGTAGCCGGGTGATGCTACATACACCAGACAGAACTTATACTCTCAACATCTGAAATAACCAGGCTTCTGTGGGGCTGCTTTTCTGCTGGACGTATTTTTATGCTCCAAAGAGTTATTGTAAATTTGAGTTACGTGGTAGATGTTTATCTTGAGCTTTAGGGGGGTTGCAGGTGGTACATCACATTGCTTAGGACAGATATGATGTTGAGCAGGAGCTGAGGACAGCTTTCCTAACTGCTGCATTCCTGGGCATGCAGAATCCTCTTAGCTGACTGCTGGACCTTCAGCTGCATGGGGATGGCAGGACAGGCCATTCCTTGGTGACAGTGGAGTGGTATGTTTGTGTGCAGGACTAGATCACTGGAACAGAATCTATTCCAGGTTTGGTGTTTGCCCATGGTTTTTGTTGATGATAGGCAGCAGCTGTAGAGCTGTGGTCACACAGGGATGGTGGCAAGGGCTGCTTCTAGTTCGTTCAGCAGGTAAGGTAGCCTTATGAAGCATCTTTAAACTGGTGTTTTGGACATCTGAAAAATTCAACTTGATTAAAAACACTTAAAGGATATTAAGAAAAACTTCTTAATTGGAAGAAGGAACAAGCTGTCCAGCAAGGGTACTGAATCACCATCCCTGGATGTGTTTAAAAGTCATGTAGATAGGGAGCTTATGAGCGTGGTTTAGCAGTGAGTTGGTGCAGTTAGGTTAATGGCCTTTTCCAACCTAAATGATTCTATGAAGCTTTTAGTAGAAATGATAGCTATGATTTTACTCTGGAACACAACTTGAGTTTAAGCAAATGTAAGCTGCATACATGAGCAGTTCTCTGAAATTTTTAAGATTTGGCAAGTCAAGGTTTAAGTTAGTTGTTTTCTGAAACTGTAGCACAGCTTCTCAGAATTAAGTTACCTTTCTGTATCCTACAGGAGAAAAGCCTTTCAGCTGCAACTGGGAAGGCTGTGACAAGAGGTTTGCCCGATCAGATGAACTGTCACGCCACCGTAGAACTCACACAGGAGAGAAGAAGTTTGCTTGCCCTGTGTGTGAGCGTCGCTTCATGCGCAGCGATCACTTGACAAAGCATACCCGCCGCCATATGACCACAAAGAAGATCCCCAGCTGGCAGACAGAGGTTGGCAAACTCAACAGAATTGCCACAGCAGAGAAACCGAAGAGCAGCACTGCTCTGAGTATGCTCGTCCCCGTGCCATCGTCTGTCAGTCAGGGCTAGTGAGAGAAAGCTCCTTCTCTACAAACTTTCTGAAGATAAGGAAGAGCTCTGGTGGCTACAACACAACTGCGACAAAGGCTTTTTTTCTTCCCTGTGACTGTGCGTACTTCACTTTCCTTCAGTTTAGGTCCTGTTAGTAGTGCTATGTGAGAAACCCATCAGATCTTTCCTTGTCCCTTCCCTGTTTTCTTTCAATGCTTGGGCAAATGCAATCACCAGCGCTTCAGGAAAGCAGAACTCTTTGGTAATGATTTTGGCAATAGATTTAAAAGTCTCTTTTAATGCTTGCTGTTTTGATGGACAGTAAAACAGGGTGATTTTTAATTTTTATAATAGTATTTTCTATACCAAATATATTTTGTATTTATTCATTTTGGTCTTGGTATGCAGGCAAACTACTTGGCCTGCATTTGGGGTGTGGAGGGTGACACCCAGGGTTTTGAAAACTCCTTTTGCAGTAAACCTAGACAATGGCATTAGACCTTTTTGAAAACACTATTCAATAATTCAGTGGTTGGGATTTTCACACTTGCAGACCCTCATCCTGCAATGGACTGGTGCTGTCACACTATTTATGCAGGTGACTTTCGACCCAGGCTTGAAATCAAAGTGTATCATAAACTGAAATAGAATGACTTTCAGAAATCAAATGTTGAAACCCGCAGTATTTTATAAGTTCATACCCTTTGTAAGTGGAAGCTGTTGTGACTCTTGGTAGAAGTTTGACATACTGGGCATTCCTGTGTTCATGTTCCACCAGAGCAAAGTTTGGAAGAACTGGAGTGTTCTGATGGAGGTAGAAACTTCAACACTAAAAATTATGCTTTACTTCCAGTCCTACTAAACCAGCATATCCAAAATTACTGAAAAATGAAAACATTGCAAGGTAACCCATAAACGATTAGCTGGGTCTCTGCTTAAATTGGGTTTTTGTACAGAAGACAATTTAAGGACGTTTTTACGTATTGTGGATGCATGTGCACCTTATAGCAAACTGTTGAAGGCTTTCGTTTACCTGTACTGAAGCACCAGACAAAGTAACAATTGCGTCTTGACTTAAGAAATAGCCACCATGTCAACCTGATGATGGTCTTCATGTGGCCTTACACTTCTCCACAGTACTTTGTATAAACCCACCTTTTTCTATTAAATGAACTATTCTCCCTTTTGAATTGATTTTCTTTCACACCAAGCTAATGAGTGGAATCCCTGGCTGCAGGACTGCTGTGTTGTAATGGCATGATGTGAGTAATAAAACAAAATGCTCATAGCACAATCAGACTGCTGGGTTTCCGTGGCGCAGAAGGATGTGTGTACGTGTTGTAACAGAGCTGACAGTAGAGCTCTTGTGCTGTGAAACACCAAGTGTTTGGCTGGGAGACAGCTCACCCAGTGAATGAAATATTTCTGTAGTGTTTATTCCTTCTGGACTCTTCTCCCTTCAGCCACTCCTGCACTGAAGCTTAACTGAGCACTAAGGAGGACTGCTTTTCCTGGGTTATGTAAAATGGGGATAACTAGGGAAGCACTCCTGCACTGCTTCATTGTTCAGAAATCCTGGTCTTGCTTCCTGGTGTGGGCAAAGCATAGTTCTCATCTGTGGATCTCAGCTAGTGCTCCCCTGAAATTGGCAGAGACCTGTTTCAGTTGAAAGCAGAATGCATCATTATTTTTTACACATAAGCTAATGGTAGTTAAGTTTTCCAGCTGCACTAAACTGGAGCATCGTGCTAAGCCTACTAGAGTTTTTGTGTCTGACTTTCAAAGTGTCCACAGCCTGTTTGTTCACTTGACACTTGACACATGCTATAATCCGCCTGACTGCTGCAGACCAGCTCTATGCTCCCCAAAGGGGCTCAACTGAAACCTCTCAATCACTCTTGGTAAAGTAGGTCTTGTAGTGTTGCTGTTCTCTGATGATACGTGGGTTTTCAGATTTGTGTGGTAAACAAAGACAGCACTGCTCTTTTTTGGGTTTGTAGCTCAGAAGTTCTGTAGAACAACAGGTTAGCCTTTGGGATGCCGTTGTAGCATGCTTTTAAGCAGGGGGAGAGAACTGTCTCAGTCCAGTTAGTATTCCCCCCCCCTTATTTTTTTTTACTTCTTAAGGACTAACCATTTACAGTGTTCACCTGAGCGAAACTGGAAACTTGTGTCATAATCCAGTCAGTTGTCATGTTCGTTTGTTGCATTGTGGAGGGGGGAAATAATGGACTGAAGAATATGGCATTTCAAAACGTTTGTGTCATGATGCAGACTAGGAAGGGCTCCCTTTGGTTAGGTTTACATGGCCTGTGAATCCTTTCCTTCTACCACCCACATCTGCACGCGTGACTCTCATGGATGCGCATAAACAGCTGAGCTGTGTGCAGTGCGGCTGCCTCTGTGCTGTTTGCTCTTTTTGTTCCTTCCTGCTGTGTACGGGCTATTTATGGATTAAGCGAGACCTGGTGTAGCTGCTCTCTTTGCACTTTACTGCCTGAACTCTTACTGTTCAGTCTTTTAATTTTGAGGCTATGTTTTAAAGAAATGGAATCACATTTTTGTACCTGTTTTTAACTTTTACTAAATAAAATGTGTGTGATGTGACTAGTTTCAAATCAGGAAAAATGGTGCATTTTCAGGTTTCGTGCATGGCCGTTCAGGAAATCCACCTGGATTAGGTTATGTATCTAGGCCAGTGAAAGACTTTGAGACTCACTAGTTCACTTACTTGTAAAGGCAGGATTGTTTGGGTCCTGTTGTAAATTGACTGGCGCTTGTCCATCTCTAAGGTTACACAATGATTCTTGTGTATTTACTAGAATGTGTACACCACTGCCAGAGTTTGGGGGGTTTGCATGCTGTCAAAAACAAAGAGTCTTGGGATTTGTAACTGTTCTTCTAGCTTGGCCTCCAGCAGCTATCAATAGAAGGCATGGTCTGAGCGCTGCTCTGTTGGTGTTTCAAGCTGTGCATGGCATGAACACTGGAAATAAAGAAGAGATGAGAATTTGCCTGTAAACATACCTGCATTTGCCTTGCTTCTTCCTCTTCCCATGTACTGTGCTCTGGCAGGGAAGTGGCTCTGGCAAGCTTGTTGTCACCTTCAGGTCTCACTGTGAAAGGGGTGTCAAACAGCAGCAACTACCTCAAGTTTTCAAGTAGCTCTGCTGTTTATTTCTGTCTGAGCAGTTCCCAAACTGCAGCAGTGTTTATTTCAAGCAGGGTCTCATTTTAATGAAAGAGGAGGAGATGGTGTAGTGACACCAACTTTCTGTCACAGCCTTTCCCTTTCAGGTGACTCAGTCTCTGCAATCAGACCCCTTGATAGATGATGTAGAAGCAGTGATTCAAGGCTTTGTCCACAGAAGAGCACATCGCTCTTACAAGCATGCAGAAGAATAGAAGATCCCTCAGTAGCACAGTTTGAAGAGGAGTCTTTATCATGGGAGTGATGCCCAGGTGGAACAACACAAACTCTTCAGCCCCTGGTCTCTGTGGGTCTCCATAATGCTTCTGTTTCCAGGAGAAGATGTCCTACCTGTCTGTTCCTACTGTTGTTTTTCAAGGAAGATTTTTCTGAGCATCAAGTCACATCCAAGCAGAATCTGTATTTTTTTTGCCAATTTTCATACTGTCGCCTTTGCTTTGTTTACATGTAACACAGCAGTGGACTTCACACGTCTGTACTCATCTGTCTGCTTTTTCATAGAACCAAACTGTGGTCTGTGCTGCTCTGTACAGCCAGGAGGTGCAGTGTGTTGGGGTGTATCCTGCTGGGGTGGTGTCTGGAACAGTTTCCTTCTGTGAGAGGAAACTGCTGTGTGTGTAGGGAAGCCTTTCCAGCTACTGCTGTGCTAACACAGACAGCATGTGAGCAGAAGACTTCCTAGCTTCCAGCCACTCTAAATCCATAATAACTACTAACTTTCCACAGAAAAATGCATGTGCACTCAGACTTGTCCATTTGGACTTGACAGTCTTAAAGGTCCTGTCCAACCAAAGAGATTCTGTGACTGAGTTAATGCTGCATTTTGCAGTTAGAGCAGCACTACTTTCCTCACTATGAGGGTAGTGAGGCATTGGAACACTATGAGGGTAGTGAGGCATTGGAACAGATGGCCCAGTGAGGTTCTGGATGTGGAAGTGTTCAAGGCCAGGCTGGATAGGGCTCTGGGCAACCTAATCTAGGAGAGAGATCTCTGCCCATTGCACGGGAGGTTGGAACTAGGTGATCTCTGAGCTTTTTTCCAGCCTAAACTATTTTATGATTCCTGCATGTGGTTATACAGCCAAACCTCCTCTGGTGGTAACTTGCTTTGTCTTGCTCACAAACTGATGAGCGCAGATTCACTGAAAGTCAGGACATTGGAGGTGTGAATCCATTCTCCAGCTGCAGTGCTCTGTGGCTGCAAGTGCAGTGCGTCCCCTTGGCTTAGGCTACACATCTGGCTACCTCTGTAATTCCAGCTGTGAAATATGCACTTGGCATCCTATGAATGATGAAGGTGCCACTTCATCTGTCATCTCTTGTGAGCCAAATCCTTCCTTCAGGGTTGCATCTGGCTTGAGTTCATCTGCTGGGCTATGCCTTCTGGTTTTGAAGTTTAATCTCTGTGTTCATCTGCCTGTGTCTGGCAAGGCAGCTCGAGGGAGAATGAGAAGGCAAACCTCTTCCATGCCTGCAGAAAGAGTAAGTCATGACTCAAAATGTGCCAGTCTGTGGGGTAAGGAAACAGTGAGACAGTTCAGGAGGATGCTGCCTCAGCCATGTCTACTCATAGTCTGTGTGGTCTGTGGGATTGCCCTCCCTGCACTTTCTTTCCAGACTGCTTTCACTGCTGCCAAAAGCAGCCTTTCTCACTTTGTGCTTCTCTCCCTGAGCCTAGTAGTAGGAAATACGCTGATGTGTGCAGGAGGCCATGGGCATTATCTTACACACAGAGAACACTTGAGGAAGCTGGAGCATACTTCCCTGAGAGAGCTTTTCCTAGATGGGAAGAATACCTTAGGTTTTTCTCCCTTGTAGTTTCTCTCGAGTTCAGAGTGTTTTCTATTAATAGTAATTGTCCAGATACACACACCTGACCTGTGCAAATGCCTTGCCTTGTCCTGTGTTCAGAGTGAGGGGAAAAAAACCCAATTCTGATATGGATGCAGTCTGTGCCAGGCAGCTGATCTTCACCTCCTCTGCCATGTGTAGTGGGAACTCCAGCAGACTTGTGTTGCAAAACTCCAGGACTTGCAACTCATCCAGGCAGTGGCCGCATTTTGACTCCTAGGAGGTGTGTCTGTGCAAACAGTTTGGCTGAAAGCTTGTGGGCATTTAATCCTCAGAGGAAAGGAGTTGGGGAAAGAGCATTCTTGGAGTGGAAAAGGTGCTGCCTTCATTTCTTCTCTAATATTGTGGAGGTGCATGGATGACAGCAGGGTGCTGGCCATGATGAATCAGGGATTATTAACTGCACTGCTGTGAGAAGCTTTGGCAATGGGGTGCTGGTGGGTACACACATTCAGGGGACATCCTCACATATGCTAGATAGAAAAACAGGTCTCAGAGACAGAGATGGAACTACAAAGACCTCCTGTCCTGAGGAGCTATAGTTACAGTGACTAGCCTTTTTTTATCATTCTTTCCAGATCTCTCATGCAAGAACATATTAAATCACAGCTTTTTTCCCTAACTTAAGTCTGCCTATGACTCCTTATTGAATTGTTGAAGCTTGTAGATTTCACTGGATGACTACATACCAAGGGAAAGATAACTTGCTTCCAAAATCTCTATCATTGGTCTGGTCTTTTAGTTCTTCTCTGGGAAAGAGTTCTGCCCATTTTCTGGACTACTGAAAAGGCAGAGCTGCAGTGCCACCAGAAAGAAAAGGTATCTTTAATAAAAGAGTTAAAAAAGGATTTAAAGCACTTACCTGCAGATGAAAACACTTGTTTTGAATGAAACCCAGAGTCTGAGTAATGTGCAAATCCATTCAGTAGTTTCAGTTCACTGGCTTTGTTTCTTAAGATCTTGGTTTGAAATATGGTTTGAATGCCTTCACCGCCAGAACCTTCAGCTGGAATCTTGTTGCTCAGCCACGTAAGAAACCTACAGAATTCATGGGAGTCAGTAAGTTCAGAAGTTGTGGTATCTGCTTGTGCACTAATTTTTCATGACTAGCTGAAAAAATTACTCTCAGCAACTGTGGCTTTGCCTCACTTGAAAAACAGTAGTAATAGGAGGTGTGCATAAAGAGCTGCCTGACCTGCAAGGCTTTCTCACTCCTTTAGGACCAGTGCAAAATACAGTGTGTAGGATTTGTCTTTGCTAGATGATGAATGCAGTCGTTGGTTGATACACACACATCCCACTTTGTATTGATGTATTTTTGTATTGATTATATTGATTTTGTATTCACAGCGGCAGCTCAAATCCTGTGCTCAGTTACTCGGTCTTATGCTGTGTCTCTCAGACAGGGAGGGAGACAGTTTCTAAAATGATGACCCAGCAGCCCTCCAAAACCCTGTTTAAATCCAGCTGAACTGTTTTGGGGAAAAAAAATAAGTATACTGGCAAGACAAAGCATTTTTTGTCTTACAAGCAGCTGTGATTTGGTGATGGTTACACAGAAATTAATAAAAATGAACTTGCTCATTATTCAGCTGCTGGGATGTCAGCGCTCACTGCTTGAGATGGGGACAAAATAATCTCTGCCATGCAATTGTCCTTTTTTTCAAAGAGCAATTATTCAAGTTTCTCTCAAGTTACTTGTGGACTCATGGACTTCTTTGGTGTGATTATTTACCTGCAGGTGATCTACTGCTCTATTTTCCCTGAGCAAAGAATGGATTCAAAGTAGGGTTGTTACTGAGACCAGGTAGTTAAGCTGTGTGATTGTGCCTTTTGAGATACCAGCCCTATTGCCACCCTCCCGGTTTTGGTGCCCTGTTTGGCACAGGTCTGATGCAGGTGGGGGAGCACAGATCCTGACCATTCCTGGGCACACCAGGGAGCTGGATGGGTACCACCTGCCCCTCTTCTGCATGGAATGAGAAGACAGATGGACATGAGTGGTTCTGTGTCAGCTGGCTCAGTGGTCAGAGCACAGCACTGCACATTCATAGTTTCACAGCCCAGAGATGTGCTGTGATCACAGCTGAGATCATAGATCTGTCACAGCCTGCAAGATCATGGCACACTGCAAGGTTCCTCCTTACATACCTAAACTTCTTATCCCATCTTTTCCCTGCTGCAGTGACTGTCCCAACCACATCACTCCCTTCTAGATCTTCATATGCTCCTGCAGCATTTCCTTTTCCCCTGGTGCTGCTGTAAAGGTTTCCTGTGAACCCCCCTGCCCCTTGATCCCGAGTGCAGCAGTGTGCTTACCCCCAGCCATTTTGAGAAGCTACTTTTGTAAAAAAGCTACTTGAGTATGCCGTGTTCAGACCAGAGAGGTTAGCTGGAGCCTAACAAAGATATGTTCAGTTTAGCATTTCTATTTCGTAGACACTTCCCTGCAAAATTGTTAATGCTTAGGCTTCCTTTAGGAGAACCTGAAATGTGCAGTGGAGCTGTTACCTGGACCTGTCACCAAATGCAGTCTCAGAAAGAGGAACTCGGAGAGAGAGAAAGCAGGGCACAGAGACATCATTAATCTCACAGATGCTTATAAATATCTAAAGGGTGAGTATCAGGAGCATTCTGCTCACCCCAGTAGGTCTTTCAGAGCTGCTGAAAACAAGCTCTAGGAGATCTGGCTGCTTCACATGCTACAGAGAAAATACGTTCCTGCCACAGCTCAGCAGCTTTAGCTGGTCTAAAAATGACTGTTCCTGTCAGAAAATAAGTGCCATCATTCAGAATGGGACTTTTTCCCAGGATGGTTAGAGCGTTCTTGCCCCAGAGGGCCTGCCCAACTTCCTCCAAGTTGTGTAAAGACATTTGCTGTCTCCTTTGGCTACTTCTGGACCCCAGCGTTATTATAGAATGACAGAATGGTTTGGGTTGGAAGGAACATTAAAGATAACCTCGTCTAACCTCCCTGCCATGAGCAGAGACGCTCTCCTCTAGACATGGATGCTCAGCCCGTTGCACAGCCTGACCCTGAACCCTTCCAGTGTCTACAACTTCTCTGGGCAGCCTGCTCCAAGTGTCTCACCACCTTCACAGTGAATGGTTTCTTCCTTATGTCCAATCCAAATCTTTTTCACTTCAAAACCATCACCCTCATCCAAAGCACCCTAACTGCCATGCTGGGAGCTCTTGCTCCAAGATTGCACAGCTGTGTGGGACTTCCTATCTGCTACCCACCTCTGCAGGCTGCCTGGCAGCTCCTGAGCCCGCAGGCAGAGCACAATGGCCACCCTCACTGAAGGCTGCTGCAGGAGAGACATTCAGAGTGCGAGTGTGTGTGCACCTGCCTCATGTCATCCCTCCAAGGACATGTTTTATTTAGTCTCTGCAGGCACCATGATTCACTGTGTACACTGGAAAGCCTTTCTGAAAACACCATTTTGACACTGAGGGTTGCGCAGAGTACAGGTGCATTTATTTCCATTTCACAGATACCAAAAATTACGAAGACATTAAAATACAGCATCTTAAGATGGGTCTTCCTGTTGCCTCCTGCATTTATGTAGGCTATGTGAAGATTTCATATGGTATTTCTCTACTTCTGATATTAAGCAGCTACTCAGAATATGCTGAAATGCAGATAAAATAAAGTCAGAAACCCTAAAAGACCAGGCTTCCCTGTCTGGAAGCACTAGAACATATGGTTTCCTTTGGAGGCTGACTTTCTGATTTACTTTGCAGTCAGCTAATGGTAAAATGTAGTGATTTTTCTTTTAGGTCACCTACTGAGGACAAGAAACACATGGGAAGGCCAGGAGTGGTAACTCAGAAAACTTATCACCACCAGCTACTCTACAATAGCACACAAGTCCCTCTTCAAATGGGCGATTGCTGGCTGCAGCAAGGCAGCACTGGGTTGTGCCTTCTGCTGTCACTGAAGGATCTATGCTGAGGAGCCACACGTAGGACACCAATGCTGGGATCCTTCCTTGAAGGGATTGTACAAACCCCATATTCCCTGATGGTTCCTAGAAACCTCATGGTGGGATCTGAATGCTGGGATTATACCTATGTACTAGATGGTGGGCTCACACCCTTTTCATACTGTGTCCCATGCTGAGAACCACCTTCAGAGACAGTGCTAAATTCAGACCTGGACCCAAGGCTTGCACTGTGCAAAGAGTAAATCTGGCCTGTCTTCTCTGGCCAGAACATGAGTTTCATGCCACATGCCCTTAAGTGTGATGAGATCTGAATCAAGCGGTACTGCTGCATTTTTGTTCTGCTAAGACAGAACATGATCTTCCTTCAAAGCACCATGTGTCAGCACTTCTGGTATGACATTTCAGTTCTAGCACATCTTCATTTGTAAATACCATGTAGAAATGAGCTGCTATATATTGACTTGCAAGATTAATTGATCCCTCTTCCAGTGGCACCAATCAGATAGCAGTAGCTGGTGAGGATCTTCATTCTCTCACATAGGGTTGGTCAGGAGGGTTTCCTCTTTCATGCTTTGCAAGCAGCTACAGTGACTCTCATGCTCCACCTCACTTTGCCACCCCTGTCTCCCATGTTTTTTTCCTGTGTGAGGGGTTATTTTGTCAGCAGCAGTTTTGCTCCTCCTGGGCTGCTAAGACTACGCTTCAAGTTCTGATGGCATGGGGTTGGGTTCAGCGACAGTACTCCCGTTCGATGCTTGCCATGAGCTCCTCCTCTGAGTAGTCATATGATATTGTGGACTGTCCTGCTGGCTTTGGGCACCTGCTGCGGAAGAGAACAAGTTATTTATGTTGTGAGAGAGAATGAAGCTCTGAGGCTACCTGATTCATCTGTATTTACTTCATTTGTTTTTGTGAATGGAAAGATCAACCTGCATGTGGTTTGCTGCATGTGATATTTGAGTTCTGATGTACCCCAGGCACAGCACTTCCTGACATATTCCATCACTTGGCATCTATTTCAGTCTGTGAGTTCATTATAGTGCAGTTCATACAGCTTCAGACCAAACTCCCAGAACCTTTGGGTGAGTGTAGGTTCCAGATCCAGTTAAGGCGCTGCCTAACCTTTACTCTATTTACCAGTTTTAAGGCTTACTCTACTTACTAGTTTTATGCAGAGAGGGAATTTTTGTTTGCATCTGTAAGGGATTTAAGTTGATATGAACTTGGCCACTTCAGACTGCACTTAACAGTTTTTATTTTCACAGGAGCACAGCAGTCCCATGGCTAGGAACTGCTGGACAATCAAAAGGGAACTTGCTTGGTTTCAATTGGCAGAGGTGATTTACACTGGGTATATGGGAAACCTGTCCCTACTTGCATGAAGGAGAGAAGCAAAAATCTTGCCCACCAGACTTGAGAGAGGAAGAGTAGCTGACAAGGGAGTGCTCCTCCTTGACCTTGTAGAGAACTGGGAAGTGAGCAACCCAGGCCATCAGGCTAGTCACAGTGAATGGTTTCGGAATGTGTGGAAGCTGGGGAATGTGGCTCCACAAAATGGAGATCAGCAGTGAGATGGATCGCTAAGTGGACACTGAAGATGGTAAATCCAACTGTAAAGTTCTCTGTGTGTCAGCTGATAGGCTAGCTTTGTGGCCATCCACTGCTGGACAACAATTAAACAAGAAATTCGCCTGTGTGACGGTCGGTTGGTTGACTGCTGAAGAGGAAATATTTTTACAAAATCCCAGTCTGTCTCAGATTCATTACGTAGCATCTACTGATTGTAAGGATGAGATCTATTTTACCCTTGGTTTTGCAGCTGGGATGAATTTGGTCACTAACATCCTTTATTGACAAAACTGAGGAGCTGCCTCAAAGCAGGTACCATGAAATAAGAATCAAAGAAAAGAAGCCCGAAATGCTTTTCTAAGGAAACTCCATTCTATAAAGGCAGTGTTGTCATGAACTGCTTTTCTGGAAGCATCTTCCCCAGTGTCTTAGGTTAGGAAAAACAGGTTTTGGTACCACCTTTCCTTTCCTTTTTTCCCCAAATAGTATCTGTTCTGTTTTAGACTGAGAGGGAAGCAGAAAGGCCACCCTGGATAATGTTTTCTGCTGCTCAGAAAGGCTGAAGCACTTGGCAGCTAATGGCCCATCTGGATGAACAAATGATGCCAGCCCACAAAGGCGCCTGGAGTTGGAAGCAAAGTTTCTGAGGAGGGGTTTGTGACTTTGGGACCGGTTTAGAGGAGGGTGTGCGGGGGCACTGACATCTATGCTACACCCTGATGAAAAGACTCTGCTTGGGGGTGAGCAGGCATGTCCCCTTGTTCTTCTTCATCCTGGGCCTTTTGCCTGGACCTCTGGTGCTTCTGTCCCTCGGCTCTGAGCTGAGCCGACCTGAGCTGAGCTGCCCAGCAGGACCCTGGGAGCCCCGCTCTGCCCGTTACTGCTGCAGCAAGCCCTGTCGGCTCGCCTGCTTCTGCCAGGCTCGTCAAGTTTTGAGGGCAGCGGAGAAACAGAGAGGACCCGTTGCAGTGGACAGGAGTTCTGGGGGGATTGCGCTCCATCTCGGGGTGGCTTATCTCAGTTTTATCGGCACTGATCTCTGATGTACAGCTTTATTATTTGCNGCTTGGGGGTGAGCAGGCATGTCCCCTTGTTCTTCTTCATCCTGGGCCTTTTGCCTGGACCTCTGGTGCTTCTGTCCCTCGGCTCTGAGCTGAGCCGACCTGAGCTGAGCTGCCCAGCAGGACCCTGGCAGCCCCGCTCTTCCCGTTACTGCTGCAGCAAGCCCTGTCGGCTCGCCTGCTTCTGCCAGGCTCGTCAAGTTTTGAGGGCAGCGGAGAAACAGAGAGGACCCGTTGCAGTGGACAGGAGTTCTGGGGGGATTGCGCTCCATCTCAGGGTGGCTTATCTCAGTTTTATCGGCACTGATCTCTGATGTACAGCTTCATTATTTGCTTCACTTGCATTTGGGTGCTGTGATCCATTTATCGCTTCCTCTCTCCACCTTGGGGGAAAAGAGGGAGCCAGGAGAGTTGAACCGGGGGAGGGGAGACTTCTGATCAAGGGTCTCTGCCCCCCCAACTCGTTCCAGACCAGGACACACAGGCAGCAGCCAGTCTCCTTCTGCCGTCTCTGTGGATCAAACAACACCGATGCAACCCTTCCTCTGTTCTTGTCTGTCCAGATCAGAAAGGCTTGTGCCCAGAGCAGCTGCTCTGACTTAGCTGGCTTAATGCCATGCCCCCTGCACATCAGAAATAGTTGGAAATTTTCCAGGGAGCCACCTGGTGCCCAGATGGCGTGGAGCTGGGTCGTGTAAGTGTCCCACACTTACGTACGCTGTGCCGCCCCCTTGATGGCCAGCTCAACCAGCAGCAAGTATGACTTAACAAGTGGACTCTGCTGCTTTTTCCTTTTACTAATTTTCCTTCTTGTGATGGGCTGCAGGCAATCTCAGCAAAGACAGCTAGAAGTCCAAGAACTCTGACCATATGCCAGCAGCTGCAAGGCAAGAACTGGGAAAAGGCAGTGCAGAAACCTGATCTGAATGCACAGTTTAATGACGTAAACTCCGCACGATGACAGCTACACTAATTTTACATGATGTAATGAATTTGTGGCAGCGCTCCTGGCAGCTTGCTTGTGGGCCCACAGAAGAGTCTTTGTTCCTTTGAGCAGTTACATAATTTCCTACTGTTGATTATTTGTGATGCTTGACCTCCCAGCATGGGAGAAAATATCCAGGTAAAACTGGAACTCACAGAAACATAGATATGCTTCAAAAAGGACAAAACCAAACCCCACCTGCCACTCACATCCCAGACCTGAAAGGAATAGAAAGGGCTGTGTTTATCTTTCAAAGCAAAGGAAAAGCAAGATGCTGCTCATGCTCTCTCTCACTATTGCTGTGGTCATGTTCTGTATAACTGAATATTATGAAAACATGAAAAACATGAGTAAATTTAAGAAGGTCACAGTGTTACAGGTCACAGCAATAATGGATGAGAGGCGAGCGACTGATGTAATTTATCTGGACCTGAGCAAAGCCTTTGACACTGTCCTGCACCACAGTCTGGTCTCCTGTGGAACAGGCCTCAGCCTGTGGAACATGGGTTTGATGGGTGGACCCCAAGAGTGGCTGTCAGTGGGTCCATGTCCAAGTGGAGGCCAGTGACCAGCAGAGTCCCTCAGGGATCAGTCCTGGGACCAGTCTTGTTCAACATCTTTGTTGGTGACATGGACAGAGGCACTGAGTGCACCCTCAGCAAGTCTGCTGACAACACCAAGCTGTGTGGTGCAGCAGACATGCCAGAGGGTAGGGATGCCATGCAGAGGGACCTGGACAGGCTGGAGAGGTGGGCACAGGCCA
>VZRI01012534.1:22288-82934 GCA_013397515.1 Upupa epops | reverse complement strand
CCAGGGAGGTGGTTGGGGCCCCATCCCTGGAGGTGTTTAAGGCTGGGCTGGATGAGGCTCTGGCCAGCCTGATCTAGGGTGGGGTGTCCCTGCCATGGCAGGGGGGTTGGAACTGGATGATCCTGAGGTCCCTTCCAACCCTGACTGATTCTATAACTTCTTCTCAGCGAGGATGACAGGGCGCCGCAGGAGGCTGCCTGGGGGGTTTGTGGCGTCTCTTTTTCTGGAGACGTTTTAAACCTGCCTGGACTTGGTCTGGGTGATCCTGCAGTGGCAGGGGGATTGGACTTGATGGTCTTGCGAGGTCCCTTCTGACCCCTGATGATTCTATGATTCTATAAGGAGAGGTTCTATCTAGACAAAAGGAGAAACTTCTGTACCCCAAAGACAGCAAGCAGAGTGACAGGCTGTAGTTGTACAAGCTCTGTCCTTGGAGGCCTTCAAGACCTGATGGGATAAAGATGGGAGCTTTGACCTCACAGCTGATCTGGCTTGAAACCTCCTTAAGCTCTCCCAGACTGAAGCTTCATTTCACAAGGCACACTGATGCAGCTGTTTCTGTTTGGTCTTGGAATTAAGTGAGAGGCTGCAGCAGGAAAATTCTGAATGCAGGATGTGGGCAGGACAGGGGCTGGTGGACCACAAGCCTACTCCTGTGTAGGAGCAGCAAGGAGTCTCCATCAACATGCAGACAGAGCTGCAAATTTGGGCTTGCAACTGAGCTGAATGCAGCTGAGGACTAGTCAGACTTCCTGACTTGAAAAAGAACAGCTCAGGGCATGAAGGGAAAAAAGTTTCAAATCACAGTTTTCTGGGGAAAGAGAGAAGCCCGGAAAGGAACGGGGCGGAAGCAGAAAGTGCCAGCTGAAGAGCATACAAAAGGGGAATGTGCAGCATGGTAGGCCAGCAAAATAAAAAGCCAGGCCAATGCAGCCCCATCGAGATTACTGTGCAGACCATGGCTGAGAAGTTGTTAACACCTTGGAGGGAGTCTAGAAAGCAGCAATAAAAGTGATTTAATAGGCCAGAGTGAAGCAAATTAGGAAAGAGAAAAGCAAGAATTGGGCTCCATTTCAGCTTTAGGCCTTTCTGTGTTTATAGATTATTAAGGGAAGGATTATTTTTCATAGAATCATAGAATCATCAGGGATCAGAAGGTACCTTGAAAGATCATCTAGTCCAATCCCCCTGCCACAGCAGGATCACCTAGACCAAGTCGCACAGGAACAGATCCAGGTGGGTCTGGAACGTCTCCAGAGAGGGAGACTCCACAATCCCCCTGGGCAGCCTGTTCCACTGCTCTGGTACTCTCTCTGGGAACAAGTTCCAGCTGATATTTATATGGAACCTCCTCTGTTCCAGCTGGCACCCATTGCCCCTTGTCCTATCACCAGATGACCTTGAGAAGAGCCTGGCTCCATCCTCCTGACACCCACCCTTCACATATTTCTAGACATGAATGAGGCCCCCCTCAGCCTCCTCTTCTCCAAGCTCAAGAGACCCAGCTCCCTCAGCCTTTCATCAGGGAGGTGTTCTACTTCCTTCACCATCTTTGTTGCTCTACACTGGACACCCTCCAGCAGCTCTGTGTCCTTCTTGAACTGAGGGGCTCAGAACTGGACACAATACTCTAGATGCGGTCTGCCCAGTGCAGCGTAGAGGGGGAGAAGAACCTCTCTTGATCTGCTAACCACTCCCTCTTCTGCTCCCCCCCAGGATGCTGTTGGCCCTCTTGGCCACAAGAGCACATTGCTGGCTCATAGTCCTGCTGTCCACTAGGACCTCCAGGTCCTCCTGCACTGTTGTCCAACAGGTCAGTCCCCAACCTACACTGGTCCCTGGGTCGTTCTTGCCCAGATGCAAGACTGTACATTTATCTTTGTTGTATCTCATTAAGTTTCTCTCTGCCCAGCTCTCCAGCCTGTCCAGGTCTTGCTGAATGGCAGCACATTTTTAATTAATTTTTAAATTACTTTTTGTAACTGACAGACAGTGAACTAGACAAAGGAAATGCACAGGGCTTAATTGGTGCAAAAGTCAGATAAACCACTGTAAAGCAAGATCCCAGTGGCGGGGGGTGGCTGGCAGTGCCATGTCCCTGGTGTCAGGCAGCTGCTGGGTGTGGGGGAGAGCTGCCTGTGGCCTCTGGTGACAAGGTTCTTGATGGTTGGTTAGGGTTAGGGTGACAAGCTCCAAGAGGTGGAAACCTGAGCTAAGTGGCTGAAAACTAGGTTAGAGTGAATCTAGTGGTTTTTATCATTCAGCTAAGGACAGGAAAGTCCAGGGTTAATCATTAAAATGCCTTCTGCAAGACCTTGCAGCTGAAAAATGCATCAAAATGATGCCTTGGTAACTTTGTCAGTGACACGAGGCTTGGAAGCTCATTACAGTGTTCCCAGGCTGTGCTTCCCAAACAAATTGTGAGGGGAGTCAGGAATACACCCAGCCATGTCCCTGTGCATACAGAAGGTATTTATTAGGGCCTAGTTTAGATGCCAATGTGGTGTCACATATGCATATTTGCAGTGAGGAGGAGCACACCTACAGCACCTATCTCATGTGACTGCTTTCTTGGCAGACAGTGTGAATCCTCCATGACTAGTTAGTTTGGGGATTTTTTTTCTCCTTGCTTGACATTTCTTATTTGATTTGCTTTATGGGAGTTTGTTCTGTCAACAACTCTACCAAGACAAGGCTGATTTGTGACATGACTGTTTATCCAGAATAATTCTAGCCACAGCAACATGAAGGCTGAGACACCTACACACATTAACTGATGTTTCCAGGGATTTACTTGAGTTGGTTTCTTTAAAATGGAGTTTTTCTGGGTGCTGGACCGTTTCTGAAAAAATGTGTGTGTGCAGTTCTTGCCAGCAGAAATTGCAGCTGAGTTTTCAGGGGTGCTAGAGGCACTTAACACAGGAGCTGTACTCTGGGCCTCTGCAGTGGCTATGAACAGGATCTAAATGAAAATAAACTGCTTCGTTATCCCAGATTGGAAGCCAGTTTCTGCTGTCTCAAGTCTTCTATTTCTGTTTCAGAGAGCGAGGGACAAAGAAAGCCCTAGCAGAAGACCAGAGGGGCCAGGGAAAGCCCCTCAGAGGGGCTGAGAAGATGGGAGGGGGACTGTGGCAGGGCGAGGGGTGCAGTCCCAGAAGAGTCTGCTCAGTTGCCATCATCACCCAGAGCCCTTAAAGAATACTGAACAGCCCAAGAGATGTTAATGTCCCTGTGAAAGCATCTATATGAGCCTTGCTATCAGGAACACCACAGACAGGCATTTTCCAAGCACTCCTAAAACCAGCAGCCTCTCCAGACCAGCTACCTGACAACTGGAAAGAAGGGCTGAATGGCTGCTGGCACCTGGGCTATCATGTCATACCTACCAGTGCTGCCCCATGTCAGTATGTCAGACAGCCCAACAGCCAGGACCTGTTGATTAGTCTACTCTTGAGTGCTGCATGAGCAGAATGTGACAGTCAGAGCTCAACACTGGAAAGAGTCACTCTTCAGCACAAGGAAATGGTATATGAAGGTGTTTCTTCAAGCCTTTTCATTTCATCTCAGTGACTTTAACACGTGCATCAAGTAGTTCCTAGCACCCTTGGTGCTGGCACAATCTGCTCAGTAGCTTCTGCTTGTGGAAGGAAAATTTCATAATGGTTTTGTAGGATCCCCACCCTCCCTCTGTGCCTTGGGGACTCATGTCTAACTGGTGTAGCAGGGGAGTGTCTAATCAGTTTTCTCTTACAATTCTTAGGGTACAAAGAGATGTTATACTCCTTTTCTACATGCTGCAGAGCCCATGGATGACCTGTAGGTGAACCAGGGCCTGAGCTACTTGCTGAAATACTCAACAAGCTCTTTCATGGTGCTGCTCTAATGTGATCATCCTAAATTCTGTATCACTTATGACCAGGAATGAATCCTTATACTGACACTCTATATATGAGGTGGAGCCTGGATTTTCCCATGCAGTGCATTTCCTTAAGTATATATTTTTTAAATTGGAAAATAGGCAGAGGACAGAATATTTAGGGCTATAAACCTTTCCACACTTCTCACCTCTCTTTCATACAGTGGAAGGTATGCAGGAATAGCTTTCCCATTCTTTCATTCTAGTGGCTTTTCGCCCTTGAAGATATAATGAAAGCATAGGTACTCACTGACGGTCAGTGGTGCTCTCCTCTGGGCCGGGTGGGCTTCCAGCTGACAAAGCCTGGGAGAAAAGAAGTCACATATTCCAGTTACAACACTTCAAAGTCAAGGGAGGCACCCTACTCCACTCTGGTGAGAACCACCTCGATTGCTGTGTCTGGTGCTCTGGGGTCTCCAGCACAAGGAAGACATGGACCTGTTAGAGTAGGTCCAAAGTAGGTCACAGAAGGGATGGAATATGTCTGGTATGAGGAAGGACTTCTGCCTAGAGAAGAGAAGGCTCCAGGGACACATTGTGATGACCTTTCAATACTTGAAGGGGACTTACAGGAAAGATGTAGAGAGGGTTTTTCTATGAGGGTGGTGAGACACAGGAACAGGTTGACCAGAGAAGCTGTGGATGCCACATCACTGGAATTGATCAAGATCAGGTCAGATGAGGCTTTCAGTGGAAAATGTCCCTGCCTATTGCAAAGGATTGGAAAGGAATCATCTTCTATCCTTTCAATCCAAACCATTTATTTCTAGGAAACCTGTCTCTGTCTATAGAGGAATATGCCTGTCCTCGTTTAAACCCCCAAACAACCTCTGTGGAGAATACACAGGTACAGGAGAGCCCTCTGTACTGTTCTGATAGTTCTGTTTCAGCATTCAGGGCAGCTGGGTAGCTGCAGGCTAAGGAACCAGCATCACTGAATGTAAGTTGTTCCACTTAGTTTTCCCATCACTATGCAATGCCCTACTAGCACTGTGAAAATACCTGTTAGGGAAGGAAGTTCAGCAGTGGGGACCTGACTGTTTTCACCCAACAAAGCTGTTTCCCTGAAATTATCTACCTGGAGTGAAATATCTACCTTCCCTATGCTGGAAGCCCACAGGTTTCTAATGTGACACCAGAGAGGCAACCAAAGTCAAATACTTAAAAATGGGAAGATGATGAGACCCTGAGTCTGCCTGAACCCCCCGCTGGTCTAGTAATAAAATTAACTCCCTGCAGCCAGATGCTACTGAGAATTTATATTTTTCTAATCCTTCACTATGGTCTTATGGGAAAGGGGAGTGGGACAGGGACACCTGGCTTTGCGTGAAACTAGATGCATTCTGGCTTGCCATTACTCGGTGAGTCTCCTTCATACAAGCTATCTTAGCTTCCAGAAAATAGTAATGAAGTGGTTTTTTTTTTCCCTGTCAGCATCAAATAGAGGAAAACATTTTTCTGTTTTCTGCAAGCAACAAAGGGAAGCAAAGGAACCAGAGAATGGTGTGGGAAAGCTTGTGCCTCAGACCCATTGCCTATGCAGCAGCTGTGTGGTATTTCTCCAGGCCTAGATGGGATCAAGTGATTCCTCAGTAATATCATGCATCTGCTCTTGAAATAGTTCAAAGCTTTGCTGCCTCACAGTCCAGCACACACAGGACTAGTGATGGTGTAGGAGCTACAGTGGGGAGCCGCTTTACAGGTATTGCTGGCACAGCAGTCATGGCTTTATGCAGTTTTGCAGTGATTCAAATTACCGGACATGCTGTCCACTGGCAGGAAATAGGCACCTGAATGTCTGACTGCTGTAATTGCATGGTACCTGATTTTAACTCGAGAGGAGATGTTTCTACGACAATCCTTCCTTAGCTGTTTCTCAAGCTGAGGTTTAAACACAGCTGTCTCAGACACTGCTAGGCAGATTTGGTCTTGGCAGCAAACTGTTTGGCCCTTCCCTGCTTCCTCTGTGGGCTTTGTGCTGCCATGGACTCCTTTGATTCCCATGCTTCAGCAGGTGAGGAGGAGTTGCTGCAAAGACACACAGCGCTGGGTCAATGCTGCTTCCAGGTAAGTCCTAAGTATTTTCCATTTCTGGAGCTGGGCAAAGTGTTCTGCTGTCCATGGTCTTTCAAATCCTAGATGCTTGCTTAAAATTACAAACTGAATCTATAGGAAAGACCTATATAGGTCTATATATAAAACCAAAAGGCACTCCACTTCCTTCCAGAAGAGGCCCTGCTCTTTGGTGACACTTTTCTGTGGAAGAGACTGAACTGTTCACCCTGGGTCCAAGTGAGGACAAGGCTGATGGCGAAGAGAGAAAGTTCATGCCTGGGTGATTAGCATCCTTTCTTAGCAATCTCCTATAAGAGATAAGAGTATGTGGCAGTACCAGGAGGACACTGTGCTGAGCTCCAAGGGCTGACTTCTCCTAAGAGTGCATCCACCACACAGCACCTAGTCCTCGCCATCACCATCACCTACTGGACTAACACTGCTGTTCCAGATTCCTTCTACTAGGTGAAGAATATTATTCCTTGGCAACCAGAGGAATACTGTTCTCCAGAAATGTGGAGTACTTTGATGCTCCCCCTACAGCAAGAACCCAGCTTCCAACACTTCTGGGCAAAGGATGGGTTTGGATCATTTCAGGGAGAGGTTTGAATTGGACAGTAGGTTGTCTTTTTTCTTCCCTTGTGGCTGACTCCTCCATATTACGAGCTGTACGTGTTGTGTGGGTGGAAGACAGAATTAATTAATCATCAGGACAGAGCAGCTCTGATTAGCAAAATCTGCCTCTCTGTGCAAAATCAGTTCCCGCTTTCTTCAAGGGATCTGTCAGCGATGCTGATTTCCCAAGAGAATTTGGCACTGGCATTGGTAAATCTGTACCAGCACTTAACCTGGTGCATGAGGAAAAACTGTGGCAAGAAAAACCAAAATTCATTTCCAGTTTCTGCCTTTCCACCCTTGTCAGAGACACTTCAGTAGCTGCTTCCAGCCCATCCAGGTGACTGGCACATGGCTCTGTGATGCCCAAGTGACACCCCATGCCACGAAGCAGGTGGAAGGTGGAGCACCTGCTGTAGCAGGCAGGGCGACACAATAAAAAATGACCCCACCCAGCCTGCTCGGGACTGCTGTAATAGATGTGTTGCAAGTTCAGCACATAATTAGTATTAGCCCTTTATGTGGGTTAAGGTGTGCACAACACAACACTTTAATATGAGTTCCTATCCTATAGCTAAATAAATAATTGCTGGCCTGGTTGGCCTATGCTCTCTTAGGAGGTAAATGAAGACATCTTCTCCTTTCTGCAGCTTGTAGTCATCTTTTTATTACTCGTCCAGACTGCAGCTCGTCTCCTCGTTTTCCACATGTAAATATCTTGTGATAGGGTCTGTTGCACTACAAAGCTCCACATTGTCAGCTCCCTACAGTTTAAAGGCTTGGAGATCACTTAGTAGAGCGTGTATTCAGGTTTAATGTAATGTAACATGAGGTGGAGTGGTTTGACAGCCCTTGCACACAGTTCAGCCACCCTTTATTTTAGGGCAGTGGCTCTAGGGAGCAAGGTGAAACAGAGAGCTAGAAGCAGGAGCTGTTCCTTTATACTGTGTGCATAAATCCTAGGATTTATGTGTTCCTAGGATGCAGCTTCCCACTCTACCCAACCCAGTGCAAGCTGGGTTTGGTGACCTTCACCCATTTTGCCAGGCCACACTCCCTGTTCTGCATCCCTTCTATCTCTGTTAGCTCTAGTGCTGAGTAAGGAGCACCTTCTCCTGGGATGTGCAGGATGATCTAGGACTATGCATCTTCATGGCCTCCTGAGATGCTCCCAAGCTGCACTGAAACTGCTCAGCTACAGTCTTGACCACAGTGTCAACCTCATAATCTCCAAAATTGGGTGGCTAATTTCATCCCTTGGAGACAGTCCCTGCATTGGCCCCTGAACCATGCCCAAATGCTATTTGGGAGTCTCCAAGTTGGCCCAGACCAAAACTATGACACGACCATCCAAGCACCTTGGCACGGTAGGCCATCATGGTCTAGTGCCAAGCAGCTGGCCACTGTATGGTGTACCTGATAAAGCCCTGAGGTGGAGTAGGGTGGAGACCCTGAGTGGCCCTGTCATATACAGGGAAACTTAGAGAGTGGATAAGCCACCAAAAACATCTACAAGGGACCAGCATGGCCAGTGCTGGTCTGCTGGACTGTTTCAATGTGGCTTTTCTGCAAAATGAAGCCAGTGGGTCTGCCTCTGCTTCTCCCAAAACCCTCATCACAAGTACCTCATGAACTACACCCAGGGAACAGGGTCTGAGCTGAAGTGAAAATCCCCCTCTCAGAGAGGGAGGAGATGTAAGCCAGAGCACATGGCAGGTACAGGCTGTAGCACAGCCGCCAATAGCCAAGCTGGTCCAGCAACCGAGCAGCAGCCTCCAGCTGGGCCAGCAAATGTAGCGCTGGCCAAGCCAGTCACTATGGCTGGAAATGGCCTCTCGTGAACCCGCAGCAGCAGTTATTGCTAGCAGCAAGATCCAGCCTACCTAATGTGCCAGGAGGTACCAGACAGGATGTGCAGACCCAGCTGCAGACCAGGCAAAGCACTCCCAGCCTTGTTCTGGTCTGCAGCAACATCCTCTGGCCAGCCAAGGAATGAGCAGGCGGAGGATGGGAAGCGGGCAGGGATGTGGGGAGTTCCCATGCGTCTCCTCTCCTGCCAATGAAAACATCAGCTCTTGGCTACTCTGCACATGCCTTGCTCTTAGTTTTCAGACTAGGAATGGTTTCAGGGCAAAAGCAACCCATGCTCTGCCAAGTGATGTGTGTGTGTGTTTGTGTGAAGCAGGGTGGGGAATATCTAGTCAGCAGTTTTCCAAGTCCAGCAGCAACACAGCTGTGCTGAAAGGAAGACAGCGGCTGAGGGGACAGCACAGCTCCCCACTTGCTGAGCTCTGAAGTTTCAGGTGCTTTTAAAAAGCTAAGGAACATAATGTGAGAGACAGTTGCTCAGCAACTGCCAAATCCACACCTGGACATTAACTGCGGAATCGGAAAAAAATTACTTTGGCCTTTTCGCTTACCTGCTTCCCTTCAAGGAGTCCTAGATGTTCAGCTGCAAAAGATCTTTCCCGAAGCAACCCAGCCAGTCAAGCATGGCTCCCTACACATGTCCGCACAATTCTTCCTCTTTAGGTAACCAACCATCTTGCCACAGTGGGCCCCACATGCCTGCTCCAGGCTGAATTTTGTGAGCCCTCATGACCACCTCTGCATTGCCAGTCTTAACAGTGTTCCCACCCTGGGCATGCACCCACTGTCATTTCTGCCAGAGACAAAGGTCTGCAGCAGGACACAGTGACCTCCCTGTATATCACTCAGGGGGCCACATCTTAAATACTTCAGCCTTTTTGGTTTTCCCTTGTCATTAGTTGACCAGTATTTACTGCCATGGTACAATGCCTCCCTACTGGTTTTTTTAAAGAAAGGTGTAGGCAGTTCTGTTGCCTTTGTGACATGCCCATCACTCCACAAGAGAGCCAACATGCTGCATTTTGCACAGGAAAACACAACTGATATCATTATTATTGTAAAAGATCAATACTGTGAAGTGTCAATATTCACTTGCTGAAACAAGAGGGAAAACAGATACCAGCAGCATCTACTCCCACAAGTAAAGATAAATTAGGACGGCTCACAAATTAGAGTCCATCAGAGGAGAAAGCAGTGCTGGACTGAGCTCCCATTCATCCACAAGAAAGGTCCAGAGTTAAAAGACCAATCACGACAGTATAACATTATTACTTGAATTTCTAAATGCTACTTTCATTGAGGCTTTTCTTTAAAACTTGTCTACAAGAAAGGATTCTGCCAGGTTTCCTAAGGGCAAAATTATTTTGTAAGAAAATAGTAACTTACCCCACGGACATGCAGTTTGTCAGTGGATACAATGCACTTGTGAAGAGCAAAACCAAGGCAGGTAAGGCAGAGAGTTCCTGGGTCCTAAGTATTCAGGTCTATTTTTAAACCTATTACTTTAGTCTGACAACTTTTGCACATTTGTGGAGAGCAGCATTTATCTAGCAAACAACCCCCAATAACCAATGCTAAGCAAAGGTGAAAGAAGCTGGTGACTTGGAGCCTCATCACTAGATGATTTAGATGCTGCTGTTACTTTTGGAGAGGAAATGTTAAAAAAAAAAGGAGTTAAAACTCAACTCCCTCAAGAAAAATCCCAGCTCTCTCAGACAAATTCATTACCTGTTAACAGAAAGGGACTGAAATGATCCCTTAGGAAGAGCCAGACTGCCGTTGCGAGTCGGGAAAAACCAACCGGCAGCTTTATGTTCAAACTGTTAGCAGCCTGACCCCGGAAAAGCACAAGCGGAGCCTTATAAACGGGAGCTGTGTGCACAGGGCAGGAGAAGTCTTTCAGTAGCACGGGGAAACTTTTCGAGACGGCGCTTTCCTTGCGCTAGAGAGGGAAAATGCAGAGGGAGCAGCCGGCGCGATGGAGCTCCGTTTGCCAGCCGCGATGAAAAGGGTTTAATGCCCACCCCACCCGTCCTTTGGGGCAGCCACGGCGGCAGCAAATAACGCCGGCGATGGCAGGGAACCCACCCGGGCATGGGAGCTGGAGATTCCGGCGGTCGCGGGCACTTACCGGCCGCTCGGGCGGGGCCCCGGCGCCGCTGCCTGCTGCCGCCGCCAGNAGGGGCTGAGCCGGGAGAGGGGCGGCGGGAAGCGCCGCCGGGCCCAGCCGCCTCTCCTGGCCGGGGCGGACGCGGCTCTTGGTCGCTACCAGGAAACCTTTTTTGGTGTGTGGGGTGAATCCCACTCAGAAGCACCCAGAGGACAGGGGAGTACTGGGGGGTGCCCGGGTGGCTCTAACCACACGTCTGATCCTGAGCTGGGTGCCTCACCCCGCTTGAGCCTTCAACCATAATCAAACGACCTTCAAACCCATCCCGAGCCTCCCCGTTATCTCCCTGAGGAGAGGGGACACTGTCATCTTCAGGAACCACGCAGCAGGAACCGCTGCTCTCCTGGGCTGAACTGAAGCACACCTCACTTAGCCAGGTCTTGCAGACCTTTGCAGAACGACACAGCCTGGACGATGGCATCCCAGGCAGGTTTGGGTCACTGCGTGGTGGTTCCAGCAGCTTCAGCAGTCTCAGTGCTCCTGGGGCAGGGGAAATCCTTGCCCTTGGACTAACCAGTGAAAGGAGTGGAGCTCTGGGGAAGCCCCTCTACAACAGCGGGACGGCTGGGCACCTCCTTAGCTTGTCCCCAGTCGCTGTCTGCTTCCCAGCACACTGTTAAGTTTGTGGAGCAGGTGCTTTATCCCATCCCCGACTGCTTCTTCCTGTCTTATCTTGCTTTGCTTTCACCAGTAATGTATGTGCACAGTTACTGGACACTCTGGAAGGGATCACTCAAACTGAAAGGACCTGTTAAAGGCAAGGCTACGATTTCCCCCTGGACAGGAGCGCAGAGCACAACGTAGCTGTTTGCTTCCAGACCCTATCTGCAGCAGGCCGCAGAATGGGAGGGAGAGCAAGTCCTGCAGGGCTGCTCCTCCCCTCCTTCCAAACTAGGGACTGATAAAATCAGTAGGGAAAGAGGTGCGGCTACTCTCACTGCTCCTCATCACTGATTCCAGTGATTGTATCTACCAGTTATTGTTCGGCTGGTTCTTCCTAAACCGTCAAGAAAAGAGCCCAGTAGTTTATGATGAAGGGTCTGGAGGGGGGATGGCAGTGGGTGCTTAGAACATTGCCAGGAGGATGGGCTTATAAGAAAGTAGGTTTATATGAAAGCTGGGGATGCACTTTTTAGTAGAGCCTACAGTGACGGCATTTCACAACACAGGACAAGGAGTGATGGTTTTAAACTCAAAGAGGGGAGATTCAGACTAGATATAAGGAAGACATTTTTTACAATTACAGTGGTGAAACTGGAGCAGGCTTTACCTGGAGAAGTGGTAGGAGCTTCCTCCATGGAATCAACCTGCCCTGGTTGAATGTGTGGGGACAGTTGGAATGGATGACCTTTAAAGGCCCCTTCTAACCCAAACTATTCTATAATTCATTCATAGAGTGTTCTGCAGGAAAAATAACTGGCATGGCTTTGGAGTAAGGGACATGACAGAGAAGGTGCTTTGGATATGAGGCAGGACTTGGAGAAAGGAGAAGCAATGAGGCCTTATTGTTGAGAAGAAAAAGAGGGAACTGAACATGAAACTAAATAGCTCCAAACAAATCACATGGCCTGTGAAGTTGATGAATTCTGATGCAAGGCAAGGGATTACTCTCAATCTGTTTGACCTGCCAGCACATGCTTTATGGACATCTTTCTCTTTTCAGGGAAGCCAAGGTACTTTCAGTGGCCCTGTGGCCTTATTTGCTGAGAGGTGAAAAGTAGCCTTGTCTCTCACAAGGCATTGGCACAGCTCATGTCGGCTGTTCCAGATGAGGAGAGAATAGTGGACAGGAGTGGACTTTTGAACTTGGCCCCTCCATAACTACTCTGACAGGGCTCTATCCCAAGCCATAACTCAAGCTGCTTCCTTGCAATAACCTAACCTATGTAATTGTATCCCATATTACTTTGTGGATGAGAAATAAGCATCTCTGAAAACAGGAGAGGCAGTTGGGGCTTTGGGCTGGCTGGGAGCTGTAGTGGCTATTTCTTGGAAATTGCTGGGGGATACAGCTCTGCCACTTTTCCTGGCCTGTTCTCTTTGTCTGTGAGAGGTGGATTTTCTGAGCCCTCCCCAGCTGTCATCTCCTGAGGGGCTGTGGGTTGAGTTTTACCACTTGTGGCACATCTGTCCCCATCCAACCCACTTTACAGGGATCAGAGACAAAAAGCATTCCCAACAAGATATTAGTAAGTTCCTCTGGCTCTTCCTCCAGTCTGTCTCTGAAGGACTGGAGCCTCCTGGAAAGTTTCCTGGCCGCCCCCATGGAAACTTTCAGGGCAGTCCTTCACTTTCGCTTGGAAGCGATGTTGGCTCCATAGATGTGCTGTCAAGATGAGCCAAATGCCTGCTGTTTTGAAGCATCTTGCAGCTGGAAAGTGTTTGAGCAGTGGTGATCCCAAATGCTGCTGTGGCTTAGCAGTGGCAATGAAGGACTCAGAGGACTTTTGGCAATGTTTTCCCACGGCAAATATTTTAGGACGGCAGAGAATTAAAGAGACACTGTTCCAAAAAGCTAAAAGCCCAATAAGCATGTGACTTCTCTGGAAAATTCAGTGAAAAACAGCTGTTAAATTCCTCTTTATGATGGACTGGTGGTTTTTAACACCACTTCCCAGTGGGGCCATCTTCAAGACCAAGGATTGAAAGTGTGCAGGGCAAATGTCAAGTATGTGTGTCATGTGTGTCAATTTTGATTGGCACCCAGCTAAGCTGGCAAGGAACCGGGAGCCTTAGCCTCCAAGGTGCAGCACTGAGGAGCCAGCAGTGCTGAGCCAGCTTCTCTTGGGTCCTGTGGGAGTCCAGGATCTCTTCTGGAGGCTGATGCTAGAGTTACATAGTGGGTGGCCTGTTCTGACTCCTGCTGTACTGGCACGCTCTGTCTCTGCCTCGGGAAGAAAAGGATGTACACAGCATGCAAGAAGGTTGTCTGCCTCTGCTAGACAAGATTTTCCAAATCTGGCAATCACTTTGTCTAATAAAGTAATGAATTATGGATATCTACACGTATGCTTCCACACCTCCCCCTATACTTACTAACACCCAAGTCTTGCACAAACTATCATGTTTGTTTGAGGAACATGGAATTATTTTAAGATTGCTATTGTCCATTGAAGTGACCAGCACTGATTTGTATTTGACTGAATTTCTAAGAGCAAAGGCCAAAGGGGAGTCAAGACATGGTATATAACTTTCAGATCTTATTTCAGTTTGCTTATTCCTTGAGTATGAGAATAATTGAGACTGACTCTGTTTTCCTGTGTTTCATCCTATTCCCAGACTGTAGGTAGGACTGTCACTCCTCTCTCCTAACAGTCTTTCATCCATGAAGAGATAGGGCATGTGAAAATTCTCAGCCAGCTCCAGCTAAGTTGTTTGTTCCCTGCCTTATCCCCAACCTGTCATCACTGTGGGATGGTGTCACAGACCTTATCTCTCCTATCATCTCAACCTCAAAGTCAGACCCACAGTCCCAGGCTTTCTGTCTAATGAAACCAAAGGTGTAATCCTCTGTGATCCACACTTTGAGGTTTTTGCTTCCCCAAGTCTTTGATCTCTGGTTTCCCTGAAGCAACTGCCTGGCCACAGCACAGATGTTCATGACTTCAGCTGATGCAGAGATCAGCAAAGTTCATCCCTTGCACTATTCAGCCTTAGTGTAAGGACAGAATGCAGAGGTAGTATACCTCCAGTATAACTCCAGTACACATGCCAGTATACCCTGTGGTTCTTCTGGAAGGAGCAACACCCCAATAGGGGTCTCAGCACCATCATTTGAGAGGTAGTGTTATGGCTGGGCTCTGTTGCTGTTCATCCTGGTGAGGCATGCTGGGCAGCTGCAGCACTACCAGTAGTTATTATGGGAGCACCACAGAGCAAACATATCAGGAGTTTCCCTGCTGGGTAAAATAACAGGCTCCCTCAGATAAATAACTGAAACAGAACCTAGGGAGGTCTGTTTTTTCAGGTTTTTATTCCCACCAGAAATCCTCATTGAAAGAGCTGATCTTGTAACAATATCACACTGCATGTGTTCCTAATCCTTCTTGTATTTTCAGCAAGTCTTCGAAAGATATAGTCTCTTGGTATAAGAGGTCTGGAAAGCTATGAGATTTTTTGTGGTCATCTGTATTAATCAACAAAAAGATTAAATATCAAAGTTAAAATACATCATCCCAAGGTCCAGCTTCCCTGGGATGTGGCATGGATAGATGCTGCAACTTTTCTGGCTGTCCCCTACCATGGCATGGGTGCTGGTTGAACCACTGCCAGGGCCTGAACTCTCCTTCTTGCACCATGAAACTGGCAAGTTTAGAGCAAGCCTGGAGATCTTAGTACAGGTCTATAATGTGAATTTGTCAGAAGTAGCCCAGTGAATGTCTGCTAGTCGTTCATTTATATGGCAGACTAGCTTAGGCAGATTTGCCATGCTTTAAGAAGAAATAATGAGATTTGGACTCCATGGAGCAAGCATGAAAACCTTCATCTTTCTCACTGCAAACTGCTGAACCAGTGTTACCCTTCAGTGAGTGGGTATATTTATTAATCCCTTTTTTTTATGTCAACTTCTGTATAGCAAAGACAATATTTACATTGCTCAAGGCAAAGGCAGCCTCTATCACCTAGTTTTCCAAACCTTTTCCGAGATACCACCTTCACGTGGGTTTTCCTAGAGTTCTTAAGCAAAATCTCCTGCAGAATTTATTTCTGACAGTTCTTCAAAGCTTGCTTTGGTGCAGAGACCTCCTGTCCTGTGAGTCTGAGCCACATCCTGACCCAATGCGCTATGAAAAACAGCTGAGCTTGAGAACAGCAGAGACAATCTTGTCTGCTTGGGGACCCAAAGAGGGAGTGGGCGGATGGAATTGGATTCGCTGCCAGAAGTTGTCCACGGAAAAATAACAGCAAGGGAGAAGCCAATGAGACACAGGAAGATCCAACAGGCTGAGTGGGATGGTGATAAGGGCTAATGCTCGTAAGCAAGCTTAGTTTCTGCTGCTGCTCAAGCTGCTGCTGCAGGCCGAGCACCCCTTTACCTTCACTGGCTGAGGTAAGCTAGACAGGTGGGTGCTTCACAGCAGGGCAGACTGATTAACTTGCTGAAGAGCTGTTCTACAGCAGAATGGGGCCAGGATGCAGTAGGGAAACCACAGCTAGAGGAGGTACAGAGGCTGCCCCTGTGTAATTAGCAGAGCTGGGCTTTGGCCCAGGGCTGGAGTTTGACTCATGTAATTTGCAAAAAACCTGCTGAGAACAGACGTTTAAATATAAAAGTGTCCTTTTTAGGAGTGGCCTTTCAACACGTTTTGGATTTTATTGCATCCTAAGCACTGTCAGTAAATGTGTTTTTTCTTCTGGCTCCCAACATTTTAAGGGAAGTGCTCTGCTTTGTTCAAAGAAATGGGAACAGAGACCCATCCTAGAGAAGAGCTGTATTTTGTGTGCCTCACCATGCTGACTTTCGGAGGGCTTGCGCTGTGGGAGCCCTGCCACCAGTGGGAGCTGCAGTTGGCTCATGAGCATCTCTGCATGCCAGAGGCAGCTGTGACACACCTGGATATGACAGCATTTCCTGTGCAGGCAGGTTGTGTGCTGACAAGACAGTCTCTTCCTGTTGAATCCCTGTGTGATGCGTAAACTGTGGCCAGCTGAGGCAAAAAGCCAAATCCCACTATCATCTGTGGTAGGGGAAGGGTGCTCTTGAGCATTCTGCAGATGAGACAGCACCATGTGCATGAGCTGATGGTCACCTGGTAGTGCTGCATTCTCTGCAGTGACTTAGAAAGCCCAGGATAGCTCCTTTGAGTTTGGCCCAGCTTTCTTGATTAAAGACTTCTCCTGCCCCTTCCCACCATGACTCCTGACCCTTCTGTCTCTCCAAACAAGATTGTCCTGTGCACCTCACACCTTTGCCCCATCCTGAGTAGGCTGCCCTTCTGCAGAGCCCTGCTAGGTCTCGTGCTGTGACTCCCCAGCTGTGTCCTCTCTGTTCTTTGTCTTGATACTTGAGATAGGACTTTGTGGGTAGCCTTTAAATATGACTTCTAAGACTGTTGGGTACACACAAGGGTGTAGGGAAGCAGAAGAGCTCTGCAGAGATCTGTTGGGTGTATGAAACTAATTGTCGAGATGAACATCCCCTTTACAACAGAAACCTTGTTCTTGTTCCAGTTTTGAGAGATTGTTTCTCATCCTCAGTGTGGACAAGGTTAAGGTCTATGAAGCTCATCTCAGACGTCCATCAGGCTATGGGTTTGCTGTCAGTCCACCAAGATGAGTTCTTGCAAATGTCTCTCATCAGGCACACATCTTCTCTCACACATCTACCTCTGCTTTCTCTCCCAGCCTTGTAGCCTGAATCCCTACGAATGAGGCAATATGTGATCAAGGGCAAATGTGACTTGAGATGCTGTTAGGTTTGTTTGCCTCTAGCCCTGTGCCCTTTATGACCAGCAAACTGTGGCTCCTGTTATTAATAGTTTGTTCTGCGGCTCTACAGAGCCAGGACCAAGCTCTGCTTGTGCAGGGAAGCCTGGTAGAGATACACCTCCAAATACACATGCAATCAAACTGGTGTAACTCACACAGAGGAAGAAAATAGCTGAGGTTAATATCTTACTAGCAGGCGATAAACTTGGCTTGGTATTCAGACACACATCTGAGTTACGGGAGTTAACAGGGTTACCCCTCAGTAATGGAGATGTGCTAACTCTTCCTCTGTGCCCTTAGCCCACTTCAGGCTTGAGCCAAGTATGGTCTCACAGACGAGCTGGGTTAAAAGCATGCACTTGGGTAATATCAGGTGTTGCAGCTCAGGCCATGTAATAACTTGCTGAGTGTCTGTAATGGGATCCTGCCTGGTCCCTTCAAGGTATGTATGACCTAGCCTGATGCTAGCAAACCCGTGTCTCCTAATGGGCCCCAGAGACAGGCAGGTTTGCAACAAAGATCTCTGAAACTGGCCCATGATAGAACATATCCATCTCCCAGCTGCAGTGAAGGGAGGATCAAGAGCTGGGTTGGCCTGAGGGAGAAGCAGGGCAGGACTTTCCATGGCTTTATCTGCAAAAGGCAGTGTGAACAATCAGATGCTGGCAGGAACTCTTGTGAAGACATGTTCCTTTCATCTACCCTGGCAAAATCATGTGCTTTTACTCTGAGGGGAAGCCTGTGCATTTTTCTAGTTGAAAGAACTCATACAATTTTTGGTATTTCACAATTGAAGAGACCAACAGCAGGGAAGTTTTAAAAAGCATTTCCTTTACACAGAACGTCACCCTGTAGTGCATGTAGCCCATGTGCAGTTCACCTTTTGGTGTATGATTAATGATTGCAAGCTGCACTATCCAAGAAGGCAGCCCTGAGGTAGGGCAGCCCAGGGATTG
Source organism: Upupa epops (assembly GCA_013397515.1). Lineage (NCBI taxonomy): Eukaryota > Metazoa > Chordata > Aves > Bucerotiformes > Upupidae > Upupa > Upupa epops. Next base: position 64,924 of record VZRI01012534.1, on the reverse strand, counting down.
GCATTGTCTTCATTTCTATGCTGCTGCTGCAAAGTTACAAGGAAAGGAGGAGGCTCAGGATTACTCCTTGATCTTCCCAAAAATATGGGTCATAGATCTAAGGGTTTGGCTCTTATAGTCTCAGTGACTGCATCTTCTTTGAGACGCAAATGTAAAAACACAGACTGGGAATGGAAATGGCCAAATCAGCTGGCAAGGGAGATTTTTGCTTTTCCAACTCACAAAGGAGCAGACACCCCAATAAACTATAAATCAACCAGACCTCCACATGGGAACACAGATCAAATTGAGATGCCCTAGAGATATCCCACCTGGAAGAGTCTCTAGTCCACAGAGAGTAGGGGAGAGAAGCTGGGCAAGCTGCTCAGCAGAAAGAGATCTGGGGGTATCAATTGATCTTTGGCTGAATGTGACCTATACCTTGTCAATGTGGGGAGACAATAGTGATTGTTGTGCATCCTTAGCTCCAGCAATGCCTACCTGTGGCCTGGAGCAGCCCTATGCAGGTCCATCAGCCTGAGCAAGGAGTCCAGGAGTCTTTGCGAAAGGGGTCCTCCACGTAACTCTGCCACAGCTCTGCTGTTTTTTGGTAGCCTATGCCTGTCTCAGCACAGGGAGCTGAGCCTGAACATTGTCACTGTCTGTCTCCTCAAGCAGCATCTGTTGAATCTAGGCAAAACTCATGTCCCTGGTATTGAACTGTGGAGTCAGCTGTGTGCTCTGGAATGGGTCTCAGAACCTGGGAAAAATCTGGGATATGTTTCCTCTGAATTCACCCATTCAGCTCACCCTTTTCCCCCTAGCTGTGCCTCTCCCAGTGTCTGGTTTAGGCCAGTCCCTGCAACTCCATCCTTCCCTTGGTCTCCACCAGTGTTGAGAAGGTCAGCCTCACACCTACACCTCTTAGCCTGGAGATGAGCATGAAGAGACTGGAGCTGTACACAGGTGGTCAGGCCATGTCAGGTGGCCTCTGGTCATTGACCAGCATTGTCTAGCTTTATGTAAATAAAGATGAACTCTCTGAGTCTTCTCTGGAGCTGATGGAAAGCTGGAGGTTGGTGTGTGTAAACAATAGTGGATTTGTAACCTATGTGAATTGGGAGATTAGAGTACCATATGAAGACAGATCTCATGAGGAAAGATACTCCAAATAGAAGAGTAATTTCAAACAAGATATGGGATCTGTCAAATTATGTATGCATTATCTCTAATCTCACATGAAATTTTTTTCTACCGTTACTGTGGTTTTCTCTGGGTCTGAACTCTTCATTACTGTAGTGCCAGGTGTGCCCTTAAGGTCACTTAAGTGACTCTCTATGTCGTCGATTTTAAAAATCTGTGTATAATGTCATCTAGATATCATCTCTACAAAAATCCTTCCATTTCTTCCTCTAGGGCTCTTGTCTCTGTTTAGCCAGCTCTGGCATGGTATGAAATGTCAGCAATACTTCAGTGCTTGCAGTCAGGTATGTGTTTCCAAAACACTGGAAGTGGTTCCCAGAAAGAGGTCAAGTGCCTCAGGGATCAGTACTCAAATGACATCTGACAGTGATAAGAAGAAAACATGGTGTTGTCCAGGAGATACCAAAGCATAAATCTGCTGAAAGCCTTTAGTGATCCTCATTATCAGACTACATGGAAGCTTCTTGTCACATGCTCTTCTTATCAGTTGCCTTAAGCCTAAGAGAGTAGTGCCTTAGACCTGGGACTAACCTGACTGAAGCACTGCCATGGAAAAGAACTGCAGTTCTAACTAGTATCTCACAAAGAGTAATGTAGGCTTGGATGTCTCTGTTATACAGTCTTGAAAAATGTATTTGTTTTAGCCTAGAAGGTGCCAAGTGTTTTGTTTTTCCTCCACTCCTGTGTTCAGCCAGCCAGCTGAACCAGGCTTGTTTTCAGTGAAGGTAGAACTTTTCTATTGCATTTTTTTTAATAGTGAGGTAAATAGTGCTCACTGCACCAGGGGCAGTTAGTTAAACAAGCTGATTTAATGTCACTGAGTCATGAGCAAGTGAAACTTTTGCCTACTACCTGCTTCTTCTGACATGTCAGGGCATTTGTAAGAAGAGCAGAGCACACTCACATGGGAATAAGAGGTTGCTTAATTACAAGGATTTTTTGCTGAGCTTTGTGAAATGCCCCTTGCACAGGTTGGGTATTAATGTCTGGGAGACATTGCTGTAGTACATGACATTACCAAATGAAACTGTAAACACGTGGTTTCCCTGTTGTGTAACCATCAGTTAATTAAGGTTCCCTGCCCCTGTTGGGATAGACGTGGTCACCTCCACTATACAAGGACAAAACAGTGAGAGCAGAGATGGCTCATTGGCTGCTGTAAATGCTTCCCACATCCCCAGAAGAAGTTAATGCTGAATGTCCCGGTAATGTGGGTAGGTTTTGGTTTTGAAGCAAACATAGACTTATTTGATTAAAGGTTTAGTACATTTGGTTTTTTTTCCTTTAAAAATCAAATTACAAAGGGCATAGAAGAGGCTGCCTTTGCTTCCTTAGCTGGCAATGTGCTGCATGAATTAATGACTCGATAACAAGTTCTCTCGCTTTCCAGGGTCTAGAACTGTAGTTGTTAGCTAATGTCCACATTTGTGCGGTATGTCTCACCAAGTAACTAGTTACTTAGGTGTGTCCTCTCATGCGCATGGTTGATGAATTTAACCGCAGAGCTTTCAAAGCCACTAGTGTCAGTGTGGGATTTGTGCTTCGCGGTGAGCAAAGTAAGAATTTGTTAACCACTGGACCTAAGAAACCAAATGGTCTTGCTCTGCTGGAAGAGTGAAAATGTGAGAAAAGTGGGTGGCCAGGGCATGGCTACACTATTTCTAGCAAGAGAATGCTCTGAACAAGAGATGGAAAGGTAAGGATTTAATTGCAAAGTGCTAGCACTGAGGCAAGCTGCATTTTTTCTTCTGAATCTGAGTGGTTTGTGTGCTAAGAAGTAGAATGTGAGGCTGAATATAACATAGCTATTAGCATACTAACTGCTGCTATTTCATCTTCAGGATCTCATTGGACACCTTGCAGTAATAGGGATGGAAATAATAAATTGTGCGCTATAAAACCTTGTGCATGGTCTTACTTTGTGCTGACAGTGGTGCATTTCCCATTTCAGGCAGCCTAATGCAATGCTGCTGTTAACTGAGTCAGTCCATGGCACTGGCGAAAGCCTTTGCTCAACAGCTGGCAGTGATTCAGAAGCCACTGGGTAGGATGCAGCAAATCTTCATAGATACATAGAATGGTTCAGGTTGGAAGGGACTCTAAAGATCATCCAGTTCCAACCGCCTTGCCATGAGCAGGGATACCCCCCACTAGAACAAGGCCTCCCTTCCCTCCAGTGTGTCCACCACACCACACAGCCTGGTGTCATCAGCAGACTCGCTGAGGGGGCACTCAGTGCCTGCAGAATCTGTGGTTTGCGCTGCGCAGCTTTTGTTCTTGCAGTGATGTGAGAAATTGTCCCCAGCCTTATATTGCTGTGTGGAGGATGCATGCATGCTAAGCTATGCTGCACAAAGTACACGCAGAATACACCAAGCACTGGACCCTGCGGTGCGCTTTTGTCTATTTCTACATATGCAATTGATGATGCCTCTGCCACCTATCTGAGAGTAACTTTCTCCTCCCTAAGTTACTGTGTGGTGTGACTGGAATAGAATGCTCTACTCCATTAGGGCAGCTGGATGCTTGGGCTAAGAGATACATTTACAGCCTCAGCCACTGTCTTTGCCTGCTTTTTGCAGTGTTCCTAGCTCACCATTGCAAGAGCAAATCAAATAAGGCCATAATCTGAACCATTTACCTTCTCTTCTCAAGTCGGAAAAGTCCTAGGCTGAAGCTGCAGGTCCATGCTGGGGAACACCACTGCATTCCTGCAGTGCTTTGGATGCCTCTGCAGCGAGATTGCTTATGAATCCTGTAATACATTAACACCAACTGCTTTAATATTGAACCTGAATTAATAATTAATTTAATATTGAACCAACTGAATTAATATTGAAACTTATCTTGACTTTATTAGTTGTAAGTTTTCAGAGTGTTCTGCTGTTACACATGTATCCTTAAGTTGTCATTTTAAGACATCAGGAGAACAAAGCCCTTTAAAAAATTGGATTCTATTATATTTTATAAAGGAGAAATATATGCACTTAATTTGAAAACACACGAGAACTTTCCAGCACTTTGTTTCATTACTTAACAACTTTGTTTCTGTAGTCTTTTGTAGAATTCATGTTTCTACATGAATTTCAGACATGGCTATTTAATAGGCTTTATTTTAAAAACTTCTAATCATACTAAAACAATGTTGTAAGAAACTACATTGTGCTATAAACATAAGTTGTTATCAACAGGTGTCTCGCTGATTATTTCTGTTGCTTTTCATCTCGTTTCATTTGAAAAATGTAGAAGCAAAGGTCTGGTCTTGTTTTAAATTAGTTGCATGATGTTTTATTCCTGTAAATTTTGAGTATTGGCTACAGGCATATGTCAGAAAGTTGTTCTCTTGGAGTCTTACGTAATGAATTTTCATTTTATTGCAAATGAGACTTCTAGCCCATGAAGACCTTGAGTCTGCTAATAAATGCATGTAAGCTTGGGATTTGCACATGCTCCAACCTATGGTGAATTCCAAAGAAGGACTTTTCACATTACAGAGGGTAACTAGCAGCAGAGTTGGCAAGAACAAGGATTTGATTTCTTCATCTTTTTTTTCCTCATAGGTTTGTTTTTATCCTGCTTCCAGAACTTCCCCTAATCAAGCTTATTTAAGTTTGCAGTAAGGCTTCTGTTAGTTCACCAGGCAAAGCTTTCTCCCAGATCTGTTTAACACAAGTTAGACTCAAAAGCATATTTCTGAAGGCATTTTCAGTAGAATAATAATCATCTTGAAAGGACAGTGAGTGGAAGACCCTTCCCCCATTCCCCTGGTGGATAAAGCCCAGCCATTTTATGCAGTGTGCTTTTCTGGATTAGAAACCTGTTCTTTTAGCTCACTGCCTAGAGGATCGTTTGGCTCTAGGTCAAAAAACACAAAAAAATAAACAAACAAAAAAAACCAACCCCCTTTTCTTTCTCTAACTCAAAGCATCAAGAGTAGATTTTTGACAATGTTAAATATAAATGCTGTAACAGATTGAACTGGTTTGAGCAAAGAGTCAGAAGAGGCTATCTGAGAAATATGCCTGTAAAATATTACGACTGGAAGCCTGTGAGAAGGAAGTCACAACAAACAGGGGAATGTTTGTCCAGTCTGGTTAAGTGGCTGTTCTCTGTCACCTCAGCATATGGTGGTTTCTGTGAGCACTCCTCAAGCAGTGAACATGCAAAGTGTGTTGTTACCATTTGAAGTAAGGACTGGAGTTCAGGGTGCAGCTGTTGGTGCTTTTGTCTCTGATATCACATGGATGTATGTGGAAATGGGCTACTGCTTCAGTCAGCACCAGGCATTAAGGAAGGGAGGAAACCTGACCGTTAACAGTGGTGTGTACCTGGGAAATCCCATATTTACTACCAGGACATGTCACCTATGGTACTCACGGTGTCTGCTGCCCATCATTCTCCCTGACACAGAGCTTGGATCAGACCTAGGACCTCAAAGGAAGTGATGCAGAGGGATAGCTAGCTCAGCAGCACCTCCTTTTGCTTGACTCTGCCCTACTTGACAGAGTCCTGGTCTCCTGTGAGTTGACACCAATGCTGACTGCATATGTTGGGTGTTTTGGCCGTGGTCACCTAGTTTGAAGGTTGTCCCCCTACTTGTTCTTGGACACCCTTAGGCAGGCTGTTGAGGCAGCCTGAATAGCAGCAGGAAATGAAGGACCAAGCTTTCAGCTTGTCAGCCTTGCCAACTGGAGGACTGTGCCAGAGCCCCTCCAGCAACCACCTCTGTGCTGAGTACAAAATGCCCTCTGCTCATGGGACATGCCATTGCCTGAGTCTTCAGGAGTAGCTCAAAGTTTTGCAGCCTTCCATCTGCTCCCAGCATGGGTCTTGTGTCTTGCTGTAGGCCTGATACAGTGGGAACATGCTTCCTCCTGCCTCAGCAGCAACAGCCAATGCTGGTTTTAGTCCTTGTTCTAAATATAGTTGCCTTAGGGTAATTAATTGCCAGGGGTTGATGCACCCACATGGCAGCTGAGAAATGCTTCCCAGGGGTTGCAAGCAGGCTCTGGCGGAGTCCAGTGGTCCTTACTCAAACAAAGGCTTTTGGAGGTGTATGATGTCTGTCACCCCATGTCTCTGTAAGCACATAGGTGAATCTGTGGGAGATTTAATGAGGAATAAGGGACTGGATCCCTGCTAGGAGATGCCTGTTCTTGAGACTCCTACTGAGCTGGGGCTTACACGCCCATGAAGCTACAGTGGTGACAGCTAAGTCCTTAGGGAGTTTATGGCTGTTTGCAGCATCCCTGCCTCTTTATGAAGGGATAATGGGACAGTTGCTAAAAACCATTTCAGGAAAACCTCATGGGGGATGTTGCTTTGCACTCCTGTCCTTGGGTGCTGAGTTATACCAGGGTGGGGTTTTTTTCCATGCTGGTTTAAGGTTCTGCTATTGTGGGATGCCTTTCAAAGAGTTGTAGAAGTGCTTTGTGGCATTTTCTAGAGATGACCAGATTCCCTTCATCACCTCTGGAAGCTAGCAATGCTTTGTTCCTAGCTTTCACTTCAGCTTGCTGAGCTGTAGCTTGCATGGGCGCTACAAGTCACCCACTGACATCTAGGCTCACCTCATGAAATTAGGATCAAAAACCCCAGTTGACTCTGGAGGTTGAGTAAGAGCTGGTACAGGGAGGTGTCAAAGACTGTGTTGTGCTTCCCCAAGGCCTGGACTATGGCCAGGGAAGGCAAACAAATGCTTTTTCTGGTGTGACAGCAGAATGGTGGTTACTCTTTTATAAATGTCCAGCTGCCAAATATGCCTGGGTTTGCTGTAATTCTGTTTTGCCTCATCAGAGATGATAGATCTTCACATCTCTCTTCAGTAAGTGGGAGCAGAGCCAGCTTAGCATCATGAAGGGAGGTAATAAACTTTTCTTGAGCTGTGGTTGCTTCTCCTGTGCTTGCCAAGCAAGCTCAGTACAGGTTTCTTCCCGATGTAACAAAACTTTGCATGATTTATGGCTGCAGTCAGTTGGACAGATTTGAAAATGAAGCAGTTTTGGGATTCATGAAGTTATGGACTACGTTCCTCATGATCCCTGATTTTCCCTGGAGGTAATGCACTGGAGAAGATGCTGCCTTGATGCATTTTTGGGACGATGCAAACTGAAGATGTCTTTTTTAACGTTGAGCCAGCTGACAGCTAGTGGCTGAGAAGAGCCTCAGCAGCTTCCTGGCAACTGACGTGAGTCGCCTCCCAAAGGCCGCTGGTGCATGCTGCAGTGCAGATGTGGATTGTCAGGGAGCTGCAGCCATCCAGACAGCCTCTAGCGCTGCTTCCAGCAGCAAAGCGGAATGTCCAAGTCATCAAAGAGTTGGACGAGAGACGCTGCAAGAAAGCAAGAAAGGTCACAGTGGACGGACACTGTGTTTTCATTAGTGCTTCATATGAAAGCAGCATGAGCACATCAGAAGGCATGTTTTCCTCCCAACAGCAGTGGGATCAGGAAAAGCTTGGCCGGAAGTTAATGTCTATTTTCCCCAGATAATGCTTGCAGATATCTGTTTGGTGGTTTACTAATTCCTTGTGATGGCAGTGAACTGTGAAACTGGTGATGACCTCAATTCCTTCTGTTTTGTTCCCTTGGCCCATATTTCGCTGGGATTTGGAGTGCAAATGCTGATGCCTCTAGAGGAACAAGCTGAGAAACTTCAAATCATCATACTTTAATAAGTATTAGTATTCTAGTGTTCCAGAGGGGAGGGAAGGGCTGTGAGAGGAGTGGTCTTATAGTGCCTGAGGGCAATTCAACTTGGCTAGCAAGGCTGCAGCTGGTACCTTTGACCAATCAGTTGGGGAAAGAGGAGGCAGGGATACAGAAAATAGAAACCTGAGTTTGAGGCTGTGTGAACTGAACTGAGTGTTATCTGCATCTCAGGTATTTCCCTTGCAAATTGTTTTGATAACTGCCAGCAGGGGATGGATGTGCGTTCTGCTTGCACAGGCAGCTGCTTGAAAGAACACAGGCCATTTGAATATTTTTTCAGAAAAATACATTTTTTTCTAAAAAATACTTTTTAGAAATTCAGGGAGACCAGTTAGAAGAAGAAGGAGCTTTTATAACCCAGGGAAAAGTGTTTTGAGATGAAGGATTTTCACTTGTTGGCTTTTCCTTACTTTCCTTGCTATGTAACCAGAACCAGCCCTTACAAACCCCTTTCCATAGGCTGTGGAACTCATAGGCGTGACCCACACCGCCCTCTCTTGCTTGGGCAGTCGTCTCCCTCACACCAAGGTGCTGCGACAGAGACAGCCCCGTGCCCCTCTACTTCCACCTGCGGACCGCTTCCCCGCAGCGGAGTCCCGAGAGCTCCCTCTCCTGGAGCCACGGACCTTCTCCTGTTCTGGATGATCCGATTTCAATCGGGCACCGGGACGTGGTGCAAAAACCAGAAAAAAAAAAAAGAGAGAGGAGATGAGGACAGCCCCAGGGAAGGTAACTGCCTGAGAAAACTGTAGAGGAGGTGTAATTCTGCAGCGCAATGTAGGCACACGGGGCCGGCACACAGTGCCTGGCCGTGTCCGTCTGTGAATATCTAGGACACTTACATAGAGGAAACTTTCCCAACAGCTGCTAGGAAGGAAGCACCAGTAGTTAATCAGCTTCAGAAACGGGAATGAATCTAATGAAACAAAATAATCTCTCTTTTTCCCCAGGAACTGTTGTGGGAAAGGAGGAGAAAGTGGATCTGTTTAGGGGTTTTAGAAGGAAGGGAGTGTGGGAAATGCTGTATTCTTTAAAGGAAATATTTGTGTCTCAGCTTCATTGAAAATCGCAGCCCCTGAACCCCAAAGTGGCGATGTGACAATTATCTGGTGGAGTGAGTACAGTGCAACTCAGCTGATTGTTGTCTCCTGTTTTATATTTTCGTCTGCTGAAGGCAAAGTGGTACTGCTGAAACAAAATGTCACTGATTGATTATTGATGTTTATATTGCTGTCTTGAAGATTTTTTTCCCCTCCTTCTTCTGCTGGGTATACCAGCAGGCTTAGCTCCTGCCATGCCCTCAAGCTTGCCATGCCATGAAAGAGCATCTTGATGGACTAATTAAATAATCTATTTAATCCTTTTACCTTAGTAACTGTTGAGCAAATCATAATGTGACTGAATAGAACTGTCAGGTAAAGTCCTGAAACTGTGATTGGGAATGGAGGAATCTACCATGTCCCCAGGAAAGCTGTTTCAGTACCTAATTAGCACTAATGAGAAATCTGTAAGATCTTGTGACCTTTCTTTCCCTGTCAGTTCATTACAGCAGTGTTGACCAGGGTGGTTAATTAGTCACTACTCATCTTTTTCTCAGTAACACAGAATAGGGCAGATTTCTCTATCATCTTGCTCCAGCGCAGCTTCTAAGCCTATAGTCTGTCCTGGGGCAGTCTCCTTAACTGCTCCCATGTTGTTGATACCCTTTGCTGCTGGGACTAGGCACAGTGAGTGCGTTGTTCAGTTTGAGATGATAACACATTCAGATATGAATATATGGGTCTGTCTCTCTTCATATGAGTGGCTTGTCTTAATTGCCAAAATTTGGCCATTTGAGTGGCTCCAGATGTGTGGCTGGCAGAGGTGACATGGGAGATATGAAAGGCCTTCAGAGATCAGTGATGGCAGTCAGGATACTTTAGAACATCTTGGGTTTCCCCCGTGACTACACATTCCAGGGGTAGAAACCTGTCTTTGGGAGGCCGAATCTTGAACCAAGCCCCCCTGGGGCTGCCCCACAAATGCTCTCCCATGGGATACAGTAGGGAAGCAGTGCTTTCACCAGCTGTGATCCCCCTGCCTATGGGGTGGAAGACCTGGTTTGCCTCCTGACATTGGGTTGCTGCTAATGGAGCTGCTATGACATACCATCACCCAGGAGCCTCTCTCTGCAGAGGCACTGCATCATTTCATATGTGAGATGCTCAGTTTTCTTCCCTAGAGCATGATCTCACATTTAGGCTCATTAACAGAAAGGACAGAGTGAGGACAGGCTGCTCTCATACTCATTACTCACCACCCACACAGCTACCAAGTGAAGACTTTGCAGACAATCTCAGGACTGAGCTGGTAGTGATAAGGTATTACAATGACTTTCTAAGGTCTATCAGTTAACCAGTTTTAATTCCCTTGATGTCATGGAGCAATAAAATAAATGTGCCCTTATAAAGTGGAGCACTCTTTCTGACTGGGGACTTGTAATGCCAAAAAGGTAATGAATGCCAATTTCTTTTAATCCTGTATCCCCATACATGCCTCTGACATTTAATATCAGATCTGCATCAATGTATCCAGCTATCATTATCCCTTTGAATGCAAATGCAGTATAAATGTACTTTCCATGTTTTCAAAGTCCCAAGTATGGCAGGCATTTGCCTTTACCTTTATAATTACCATTTTCCTTCTTTTTCTCCCTGGTTACAGTTCCTAGGATCAATTACTGCCTTCATAAGTAGGGGTTTGCCTATCTCATCTGTCACTTACCTACTTCTGCCTGGTTGTGTGGGAACTGGCTAGATAAATGATCCCTTGCACCTTGTCCTATCACCATGAGGGTACTGCTAGACCCCACAATGAATTTTGCCATGGCAGAGCAAGGGGACATGACATGGAAGTAGCTTGTTTATGCCAGTCTTTTTTAAGCATAATTGCAATTGAACCCTAAGACATGCTAACTTTCTCATGTTCTGCAGGGATGCATGTGGCAGATGTCACCAGAAAAATGAGAATTCATCTTGTTTTCTCTACTCCATTAGCAGAGTGGAGATGTCATGGGCAGAACAAAATGTACTATCCCGAAGACAAGAAGCAATATCCTTTTTTGGCTCTTTCACTCTAATCTTGACTAGGTGATCTCTTGAGGCAAGGATACCAGCATGCATTGGAAAGTCTGGCGGTAGGAGTTGCCCACTTTGCTGAAGATAATATGCATCTTCCAGGGAAATAAAATCTCTGCTGGGGGAGAAGAGGTCATTGGGAAAAGACACAGGAGGGACAGGGGGCTACCAAGGACACAGGACTTCCCTGTGGATGAGTGATGTTTGTATGATAACCCAGCTGCCCAGCATTGGCTCAGATGAGAAAAATGATTTGCACTTCTGCTTTTGTCTCATTAGTTATTGATTTTCATTGTTTGAGGCTGGTTTTCTTTGAAACCATTCAGAAGTACAGAGGGGTTCCTGGCTGTTCTGCTAGGATGACAAGCTTGTTTTTCAGAGCAAGAGGTAGCACAGAGTACATGGTGTGCATTGCAGCAATGGGTAAGAAGCATCAGAAACACTGCTGTGCAAGAGCACTACTCAGCATAGACATGAGCCTGCCCAGAAACTAGAGACCTGGGGCTGCCTTCCTTGCACAGTTTCGTATGAGTAAATGCTGAGGAATGTAACCCTAAACAAAGTTCACTATTCCTCTGTAGTGAGAGACAGGCTGCTAGAGCAGGAACTACCTGTAATTTTCCATGTGTGCAAGAGATCAGCCACAACCTCCATGATGTTACACAGGAAATGAGATCAAGCCAATGGTGGGCCTAAAGTCTTCTGATGGTGTCATTGTGGTTTTTGCCACAAGAAACAAGAAGGTGGGGCTACCAGAAAGGAAGAGCTACAACCTTCTTGAGCACACCTATGAATGCAGTGCTGGGCCTTGCTACTCAGCTCCACAGTGTACTCATGGATCCTGAGGAAAGCACCAAAATCAGCAGCACTCTTGCAAATTACTGACCACTAATGACCAGCAAGTGCAGCTGGCTGGAAAGCTTCAGTTTTACAGCATTTGAAAGTCTTTTAGGGCTGGTTCCTCTCTACCTGGCACTCATGGGACTGTGTCTGCAGCACTGTGCCCAGCTTCACAAACAGCAAACGCTTTTGTCTAGTTACACCATTATCACCCCCTATGTGGTGATATATTACCTGCAGACTTTGTCCTGAGAGGTGCAAACTGTGGGTAAGGATCTGGAAAAGGCAAGCAACATGGTTTTAAAAAATTAAAGACATCAGGAATGCTAAGCACGTGAAGACTTCTTTTCAAGAGCTTCTCATGACCTTGACATGGTTGTCATCAGGAAGACAGGCAGCTAATGACAACGCTTTCATATCCATAAATTAATGGGCTAAGCCAGCAAATGTAATACCCAGCTAAAATCAAGCTAAAGACTTGTTTTGTTCTGCTCTAGACTTGTCAGTGGAATTGTAAAGGTGCCTTGGGTCAATGGGCAGAGCCCTGCAGTGACCTGAGGGCAATCACCTCTGAGAAGGGGGCAAGTTATTTGGGCAAATTTTTGATACAAACCACTAAAATTTTGGTCTAAGTCCTTATGAGCTCTTATTGGTTCTGGGGAGATGTAGAACACCCTTCTCCTTAGCACAGCTGAGTGAGCGTGCAAGGGCTACCTCCAAGCCTGCTAGAGAATGAGGCAGCCATTGAGAACACTGCTCACTACTGTGGCTGAATGAACCACCTTCCTCAAATCAGAGGTAAACTGCAGTTGCTGCAGTGGTGTCTTGTTTTAGGTTTCCCGGGGTCTTCAGACAAAAAAAAAAAACAAAACAAAACCAGGGACAAATTTAAAAAGCAATGTTAAAGCAAGTTTTATTAATAAGAACAACAAAACCATTTAGAACAAAACAAAAAAAACCCCAAACCAAGCTACCCCTCCATGTATCACAAAAGCCTGCAAAAAGGAGACAAAGAATCCTTCCCTCTGCTACCGGCTCTCCAGAGGTCAGAAGACAAGGGTGCCCCTTCATACACCCAGGAGAGTGTACAAGCCAGGCAATATGTCCCAGTGTGATACTGAGCGCTGAAACCTCAAAGCAGGTTCTGGCAATGAGCTGGCTTGAAAATGCTGGTCCAAATCCCATCATGGAGGACGATGTATGTGAAGGGAAGAGAGCTCTTCACACTTGTGTTCCTCCATGACACCACTAGCAGGTACATGTGTTGTGCACAGTGTGTACACCAGTGTGTACACAATGGGCCTCAAGGAACAACAGTAATTGTGAGAAACAAGCCCACATTATTGTAAAGATTTTATTGGGGACAAATTCAGTAGACCAAAGGGCATACAGCGCTGGTTACCTACAAGGGGTATGCACGAAACAAAGCAGACCCTTCCAAAGCTTTGTAGTGTTTTTCACCCACACACACTCTTAAGCTTTTTACATTATTTATGTAAAGATGTCTTTTGCTTGAAATTTACAACCTTTAGATTGTCTCCATATGGCTGCTATCTCTCCTGACACATTCCTTTAGAATAGATAATGCTTTAGCTGGAGCAATAAAAGTCCCTCCTCCCATCAACTTGTAGCAAGGTTACAAGTAACTACTTACACGTAACGAGCAAGTAACTACTGACAATATTTAATTCTAGAAAAAAAAAAGGCAAAAGCAGAATTTCTATTCTTATTTATCACAGTAATTATGTTAAACTGCTTTAATGGTACAATTCAGTGCGGATACTCATTCCCAAATACCATTTTGCTGCAGCTACAGCAGCACAGAGGTGCTGGAAGAAATGCCCTCTCTGTGGCAATTTCTCTCCCTGCAGGGGCCATCATCTTTGAGTTAGGGCTTTCATCCTCTGCCATGGGCTTCTCAGAACTATGGCTGAGCTGCAGTGATAGCAGGAATCTTGCGTCATTCTTGCTCCTTGGCAGCAGCCCAGGGCTTGTGGCCTGGTAGCTCTGGAATCCTTTACTAAGGTGGAAGGGTAACTGAGTTTGGTTAGGCTGAGGAGGTTGCTTGTGTAGCTCTCTGACAACACTTCAGTAGCTGTAGAGCATCTTAGCAGGGTGCTAAGTTTGCACTTGTGAGCCTTTTGGGACTCCTGCCCTTGGCACCCACTTTTCTGGGACAGGGCAGGAGCATGTCCAGTCTGCCTACTTGGATGAGTTTTGTGGTGGTCTCCCAGGATGTTTAGCTATGTGTGATGGGATGTATGTTTAGCACAGAAGGTTCTGCAGAGCATCTAGGTGGGTGCCTGCATCAGTCTGATGTACTAAACAGGGCCAACCAATACTGCAAACCTGATCTCTCTGCAGGCTATTTCTCATGCGTCCCAGCTGAGGACAGCCCAGACCTAAACTAGAGACCTTAACACTGACCTCTAGAAGAATAACCAACTTGAATTTGCAGCATTGGAGGTGATGTCAAGAGTAGAGTACTCTCATACTCCACTTCTTCCAATCCACTCATTATGGCAGTAAACACAGTCTCATTCTATGGCTGAAAGGACTGGGCCATCTCTCCAGAGAGGTTATCTTCTACTCCTCTTCCAGTCAAGAGCAGTGCAGTACTGAGCTCTCGAAGTCTGGACTCCTAGGTGTGTGTTCAGATGACAGTGACAACTTACTGTAATTCAAGAATATTGTGCATGCCACATGGCAGAAGAACCTCCAATTCTCATTAAGCTCTTGGTTTAATTAAAACCGCTTAAGGTCACTTCCAACTCCAACACTCTGTGACTCTGTGCTTCAGGGAATACATTTTGGTTGACAGCAGCAGATCCTGCACAGAGCTGTATGAGGGAAGTGATTTTGTTCAGAGGCAATTTAATTGATATAAACTAAATGCTTAATTTTGAAACAAGATTCATATTCACCTCTTCTTTTCATACCTGCATCTGCCCCCTTCTTGTGCTACTTACTTAAAATATGTGGAACTGTGGAACTGGTTGGCACAGAGAATCGGTTTCTCCAGGAAGTTAATTTTCAAAGGCAGAAATCAGTGTTAATATGAGAATAAATCAGTGGGCAAGAGGCACCAGGAGAGGAGAGCAGGACAAAGATAGGGGAACATGGCATTTCCAGATTTTCAGCCTGGAGGAGACTCTGGGGAGATCTTATAGCAGCCTTCCAGAACCTGAAGGGGGTCACAGGAAACCTGGAGGACTTTTTATAACAAGGTGAAATAGTTAGAGGGTAGATTTAGATTGCATCTTAGGAAGACATTCCTCACTATGAGGTGATAAGGCACTGCAACAAGTTACCCAGAGAGGTTGTGGGTCCCCCTCTTACTGGAAGTGTTCAAGGTCAGATTAGACGGGGCTCTGAGCAGCTTAGTGAGAAATGTCCCTGACTGTGGCAGAGGGAATTGGAACTAGATCATAGAATCATTAGGGATCTTTAAAGTCCCTTCCAGCTGAAACCATTCTATGATCTCCAGTTAAACCCAGCACATGGCTATTGCCTTAACTGGAACAAATTTTCTACACTTTCAAGACAACCCAGACCTTCTGAAGGGATAACCTGTAAGAGACTACAGCAGACTCTCCTCGCTGGAAGCCGCCCCACTTCCCTCTCTCCCCCCTCTGCCGGCCCGGCCCCGCCCCGCCCCTGGACCCCTCCGCCACTTTCCCGCCACTCTGGGCCACGGGGGCGGTACCACTGCCTCTCGCGTCTTTTCCCGGCGCTCGGCCGGCGCCAAAGCCGAGGGGCCTGTCTATGCCCGTCACAGTAGGGGCAGGACCTCGGCCTGCGCCTCAGCCAATGGGAGCGCGGGCACAGGCGGTGACGCGGGCTGTGATTGGCCGGCCCGTCGTTCTGGCGCCAAGTTCGAAGCAATTATAAAGGGGAGGAGCGGGATCCTGCGCTCCCGCCGTTCAGTGCTACTCGCCTTCCGCAGCTATCGCCATGCAGTCTGCTCGTTCCCCGCTCGCCGTCCGCCACGATCAGCCCCGCTTGGTGCTCACTAAGAGCTTCTCGCCCATGAAGACTCTGTCACCCATGAAAAACCTAGGACTGAGCGACAAGGAGAACACGGTGAGCGTTCGCCCGCATACGCGCCCCGACCCCTCCGCCCGGCAGCGCCGGAATGCGCTCATTCTGACCTCCTCTCGCAGCCTCCCGCACTCAGCAGCACCCGCGTCCTGGCCAGCAAGGCGGCCCGTAGGATCCTGCAGGAGAGTGACGGAAAGCCGGTGAGTATGGAACGACCGCTGCCGCCCCTTGCCGTTTTCTGGCGGCTCATATACCCCCAGTTCCGCGTCCCTCATAGCGCCCTCGCGCCCATGCCGCACTCCCTCACTGGGGATTCCCCTCCCGCTGCCCACTCCTGGCTGCCGCCTTGCAGGTTCCCGCCAAATCTGGGTTGTGGCCTCACACACCCTCCCCCCTTCGCTGCCCCAGGTGCTGCCGAGCGCGCAGAAGGAGGAGAACGAGGAACCGCTGCTGCGAGACAACCCCCGCCGCTTCGTCATCTTTCCCATCCAGTACCACGACATCTGGCAGATGTACAAGAAGGCTGAGGCGTCCTTCTGGACTGCAGAGGAGGTGAGGGGTGGGGTCCCGCTCTCTTGCAGCGCCCACCGGGTGTCTGGATTCCATGTGTCTTTATCTTTTTGCGATGCTTTAGGTGGACCTCTCCAAAGATCTCCAGCACTGGGAGTCCCTGAAGCCTGAGGAGAAGTACTTCATTTCTCATGTTCTTGCCTTCTTTGCTGCTAGTGATGGCATCGTAAACGAAAACCTGGTAAGTGTGTAGAAACAGGTCTGATGCAAGCGTTACTTTGCGGAGCTAACATGTTTTGAGACACATAGGTTTATCTAGCTTGCTTGTTGAATGTTTTAGTGTTACAGCATTGCAACATGTAATAGTGTCTTAAAACCAAATACCAAAATGAGAGGGTTTTCCTGAGCTACGCGTTTGCCCACTCCCCAAGGGGAGCCGAGTAGTGCCTCACAGTAATGCTTAGCTGATTTGGAGCCCTTGTTGTTCTGTCCTGTGTTCCTCTCCTTAATGGGGAGTAAGTAAAACTAAGAAGTTTTCCCATTGCTCATGAGACAAGGGAATAGCTCACAGCTTGAAGCTGCGAGTGGCTGCTGTTGTTCATATTGCTGTTAATGTTATACACACCATTGGAATCTGATGAAAGTTTTGGTAGGCATCAATGCTGTAACCCCCACCTTGCTGTAAGGGATTTTGCAGCCTCCTTTATTTCCTCTAGGTGGAGCGGTTCAGTCAAGAAGTACAAGTCACAGAAGCTCGCTGTTTCTATGGCTTCCAGATTGCCATGGAGAATATACATTCGGAAATGTACAGTCTGCTTATTGACACCTACATTAAAGACTCTAAGGAGAGGTTTGTATTGCTTGACGATAAAAGGCTAAAAAATCTTAACTATTCAGATTTAAATGTGTATCAGTCACTTTCTGACTTTAAGGCTAACTTTGGGCTATGAACTAGATTTATATAAAATACTACTGCTACTTAATAGCTTTAGTGTGTTTCCCCTCTGAAGCTTGAGCAAGAACTTACTTAGATTCAGTGAAACTTGGAAACTACCTACTGAAATAAAGCAATGAAATTATAGACTATAAAGTACACTCAAGTAAAGGGAGTATATTAAATTACAGTAACTGGTCATATTGAGGCTCTCCACACCTAAATAGAAAGCTATGCAGGACAATTTATCTGAGAACTGTGTAACTGTTGTGAAAATGTCATGTCTAAAACCCAGTTCATTTAGTTAACTGCTCATGCTCGTACATGCCTTGCACTCCCCTTACTTGACTTCTTTGCTTGAGAAAAGTAGAACAGGGAAGCATGTCATGTTTACTGAAATATGGCTTTTGGTCTTGATTAAAAGCAAAACCATAGTGTAAAACTTTCATAACAAGGGGAATCAGTTCCAGAATGGAATCTTAAAAATAAGTGCAGGCCTTTGAGTAGTCCAGCTGAGTTACTCTGCTCTTGCCTTGCCAGACTAAAACCCTGTTCAGTGAAATGCCATATACTATTTGCACTCCAGAGACTTAGTTGCTGCTATTTTTTTAGGAAGCCGACCATGTCATTTCTGCTCTTGAGAGGTTTAATTCCAGTAAGTATGTAAGGAAGAACTTGCCTATGAGAGCCCTGGTGCCTTGTTACTGGACAGTAGAGGCTGGTTGATCTGTAATTTTGAAAGCTTTGTTCAAGTACAACACTTGATGAAGGATTATTTCCTCTGACACTGCTATGGGAATTTGTGTGAACTGGTGTTGATGTGGATGGGTAGGTGATGAAACGGTTGAGGAGGTACAAATGGAGCTAGATTGGTGCAAAATAAGATGGGAAGGAAACTTAGGGTGGAAATTCAGAGCCCTTATAATTGATCAAGACCATCTGTGGCAGTGAATTGTACTAGTTTTCTGATCTCTGATCCTAGTAAGTTTTATTTTTTCAGGGAATTTCTTTTTAATGCTATTGAAACATTGCCATGCGTTAAAAAGAAGGCTGACTGGGCCCTGTGCTGGATTGGGGACAAGAAAGCAACATATGGTAAGTACACTGTATGAAAGAGGAATCCCTTCCCTTAAAAAAAACCCAGCATTTTTCCAGATTCCACAGTTCACTGGGGTTATTGTCACAGTGACAGCACATGTTCTTTTGATATTGTTTTGATATTGGGTACTGGAATAATCTGGGTGATGGAAATACCTCTTCAAAATGAGTTACTGACATGAGTCCTTATAAAACTGCTGGCATTTTGAATGATGGTAGCTCATGTGGCCATCAAGAGCTCTTCTGGTCCTGTCTCTTCAGCAGGCATGTGCAGTTGGAGGCTGTAACTCTGCCTTATTGGCTTCTTGATGCCTTGCTTCAAAGGGGAGGTGAAATGGTAGAGATCATTATTTTGCTAGTATTAAAACATTTTTCATGGCCAAAGTTTTTCTTGATCAAAGACGAACAGACATTGACTTAAATCAACTGCTGAAATGATTACTGTCTTTCAGTGTGCAATCTTTGAGAAAGGATGGGATTGATGATTATTCTGAGGAAGAAGCCTGGCCTTCAGCTACTTAGTAGCTACCCTTCTTAGCTTTTACCACCTCTCACATTTAATAAAGGCTTTTGTTTGTGACCAGAAGCCTTTGTTGCAAGAGGCTTTAAGGACAAACCTGTGTGAGCAGAAACTTTTCCTTGGACAATGCAGTTCCCTAGTGTATTTGCAATTTCTGATTACTAGTCCTGTTAAATTTTCTGTGCAGGCTATTAAATCAACCTTTTCTTAATAGGAGAACGTGTGGTAGCTTTTGCAGCAGTGGAAGGAATCTTCTTTTCTGGTTCTTTTGCATCAATTTTTTGGCTGAAAAAAAGAGGATTAATGCCTGGACTCACTTTTTCTAATGAACTCATCAGCAGAGATGAGGTATGAATCAAATTCTAGCAGTTAAGATGGTAATGTGTCACACTAGCTTGAAGATGCTCCGTTGGAGCCTGTATTTTAAACGGGAATATGTTTAGAAATTGGCAGTCTATAAAACTTGCTAAAGCATGTAAAAATGTGTCATTGTGGACATTACAGCAGAGAATGAATGAACTTAGTATTTTACTTCCTCTAAGGTTTAAAGGTTATACCAACTCTCACATTCCATATACCTTGCCATTTGGAGCAAGTGCGGCTTGCACTGTCTGCGCTTGCCTTTGCATCCTAGTTAAATAAGAACATGTCTGTTGGTAATCCTAAATGATATGCAAAGTGCAAAGATGGTGCCTAGAATTTGGCCAGTTTGTTCTACTGATGAAGGACTTCAAATGTTCCTTAAATAGTTTTCCGAAATCTCTTTTCAGGGCTTGCATTGTGATTTTGCCTGCCTCATGTTCAAGCACTTGATAAACAAGCCATCAGAGGAGAGAGTAAGGGAAATAATAATGAATGCAGTCCTCATAGAACAGGTAATTGTCTGCTCCTTGTATAGGAACTTGGTCACAATTAAGTGGAAAGCTTACGAGCTGTTGGGTATAAAATTAATCCAGAGATGGTACAGGGAGTGCACCAGTTTGTACATAAAGTGCTTGTATTATCTGCAGGAATTCTTGACGGAGGCACTGCCAGTAGATCTGATTGGCATGAACTGCACTTTAATGAAACAGTACATTGAGTTTGTAGCAGACCGGCTTATGTTGGAACTGGGATTTAACAAGGTAAGGCTCCAAAACTTGGAGGAAAAAAATAAGCTTCATATTCTACAGAATCACAATTCCTTAAATGGCTGCAGCAATACTGGTATAATTTGTGAAAGCGCTTAGCAGTCTTGCTGCTACATCCTGTTTGGACACCTGCAGAACAGAAGGCCCAAAGGATGCTATCAGAAAACGGCTATAGAAGAGTGGCTGTGTTTTTGCCTAGTGCAGCTAAATGACTGGGACGAAAACAGTAGATAAGGCTTGGGCCAGAGATTTTTGTTCATTCTGTAATTAGGCCTACTGCTGCTGTTAGACTGCAGCAGACCACCTCTCTTATGGGGACTGGTTGAGAGATTTGGGGCTGTTCAACCTGGAGAAAAGACTGGGCAGATCTCAGCAGTCTTCCAGTACCTGAAGGGGGCTACAGGAAAGCTGAGGAGGAGGGGCTGTTTACAAGGCCTTGTTAGTAGTAGGACCGGGGTAATGGTTTCCAGTTGGAAGAGGGCAGGTTTAGACTGGAAGTCAGAAGGAAGCTCTTCTGCGTGGGGAGCATGGGGAGGCACTAGGACAGGATGCCCAGGAAGGTTGTGACTGCCCCCTTCCTGGAAGTGTTCAAGGCCAGATTGGATGGGGCCTTGAGCAGCCTGATCTAGTGGGGGATGTCCATGCTTATGGCAGAGCGGTTGGAACTAGATGATCTTTAGAGTCCCTTCCAACCTAAAGCATTCTATGAATATGATCAATAAGCACTTGTGACTATAGGATTGTCTTATGCGTTTCAGATATATAGAGTGGAGAATCCTTTTGACTTCATGGAAAACATATCTCTGGAAGGCAAGACCAACTTCTTTGAGAAGCGAGTAGGTGAATATCAGAGGATGGGAGTCATGTCAAAGCCCACAGACAACTCTTTTACCCTGGATGCAGAATTTTAAATGAACTGAGCTGGCATGTGCACTTCCCTGTTTACAGGGAAACATGTATTGATTGGGTCACAGTGTGACCTGATTTCTGTACTGAAATCTCACCCTTGAAAGGTGTGGTGATATTGGTACTTTCCAATACTTTCCAAGTATAGCTCCAGCAGTAAAATGGCTGTTTTAGACTTTGCTAATGGTGTTAATTTGTGGAATGTTTAGAAGTAGCTCTTACAACATAGGCTGCACACTTGTGAGTTTCAAGAGGCAAATGCGAGGTTATGGGCAATGGCCACTAGCTTCTATTCTCCCTGTAAACAAGGAGCAGCTGAGAAGTTCTAGTTACTGAATAGTCTGCAGAAGACTGGGGGCAGCTACATGACCTAACTGCTTTCTTAGCAGTTTTTTTAAGTTTATCTTTTTTATTATTGTTTTAATAGTTTGTACATAGACCTGGCACTTTAATGATTAAAATAAAGAACTCTTTTGTAATACTCAACAATGCTAAAATGTAAATGTGAATCCTTAGACTTTTGCAACCTAACCGTATGTGACTTATGCTTCTTTCTGTGTGTATAACTTAAATATGGGGCTGTGAGCCAAACTGTACTGATTTTATTAAAATTCATTGAAGCAAGAAAGGGAAGGAACTTGGGAAGGAAGGTGAAGAACCTAAGCTGGATATTGAGTACTGAAAATTAACACACAGTTGCCTTCTGGACTGATTTGCTTTTTCTTTAATACCTGGGAACAGTGTTTCATATAATAAAAAGCTGGTTGTGTTCAGTGTGAGTATCAGTGCTCCAATGGGCAGGGCTTTGTGTTAATTTCCTTTTGAATTGCAGACTTTCAGAGGAAATGCAGGAAATAGCTGCTTAGTCATGTGGTTAGTAGGTGTCAAGTGTGTAGCTCTGACTTTCAGATTGTGATAAATGGATGTTTGAGGTAAATAAATCCAGCTAATGGAGGCTGGAGCAGGTATTCTTAGCTTTTGCCTTGTGCAGTTTGTTTCAATACAGAGTGAGTGTAAGAAGTGTGTGCTACAATGTTGTTACTCTACACTAAACATAGAGTAAGAGGAATGAATATGCTTAATATAATTTCAGTGAGGGCATGTGGTCTGTGGAGGAGTGCCATATGGTCTCTGATCAGAGATCTTGCAAATGTTCTGCAGTGAGATTAAAGTGATAGACTGAAATTAGGTATGGCCTTGACATGCAACAAGGGAATATAATAAGCAAGTATATTCCATGATCTGAGAAGACTGTCCTGTAAATCTGCCTGCCTGCCTCAAGTGTAGTAAAAATGGAAAATGAGCTTTATATAACTTAGAGTATTTCCTTGAAAGTATGGTGAAGTTTGTTTCTTGCTGCTAAAGTGCTCCCTTTTAAAGTGTATTATGTATAGTGCTTCTCTGAGAGATGCTGCCTTGGTATAAAATAGCTGGACTTGCTGGTCTACCTTTGCTTCTGCTTGCCCTGAAGGTGATGTGTGACTGTTCTTGCCCTGGGTCTGTGAAGGTAGCAGGATATACAGTAGGACTATGCTGGCAAGAAAAAAGTGTAAGTAATGGAAAAAATCCCAAGCCTCAAAGGGTGGAATTTAAAGTAAAAGATACAATACTGCTAACAGATGGCTCTCTAATGTTCCTGCAACACTAATATGGGTAATGGGTCAGTGATTGAAGTAGTCTGAGAAGAATACATTAGGAACTGCAATAGGGATGCATTAAATTAGTTAGACACACAATTTTGAAGCACTGAAATGTAGTACTACATTTTAGTTAGATTTCTGGCTAAAGATCACATCATTATCAGCAAGTTGGGCTTTGTTCTTTTTCTTGGCTTTTCTTACCAGTCAAAGCTTTGATTAAATTAGTATAAAGCATCATTTACTGCTGTTTGGAGCAGTAACAAGACTAATATGCTGAGATTAGTTTGGGCCCAAGTATGATTTAATAGCTTTGAATTTACCTTCAGTTCTGTTAATTTATGTACTTTACTAATGTAGGAAAAGCATAAGGCCTCTGAGTAGAATCTAGCTATTAGAGTTGCCTCTTTCCCCTTGATTCTTAGTATGTGCCATGGATTGATGTATGGCAATTATTAGGGTGACTAATCAAGATTTAATTAGTTGCAGTTCATTTCTCCCAGAATTAAGGGTATCTTCAACATTATGTTGGAATGTATGTGTGATGGCCAAGTAATTTCTTGTAATGCTGGTAGGAATAATGTCCCTTATAATGTCCCTTAGCTAGGCATGCTCTTACAGGGAAGCCATACCATGGACATGGATGCATTAGAGAGATTAGACAGGAATTAGAAGTGATTCAGCAAGAGAACAAGACTTGCTGTGGGTGATACTAGTCTTACTCTGGTGTCACTGCTGTCTAAATGCCTACTTAATTTTGGTTATGTAGTTGCTGTAATGCAAAATGCAAACTAGATTTGTTTAAACATATAGTCTGAAGAAAAGACTTTATTCTGGCTTTACCTATTGTAATTCTCAGTTCTCAACAATTTGAATGTCTCTTGCTGTTGCTTAGTTTCTGTAGATCATGTCCAAGTTTTGGTAAAATCCTTGTATACTGAAACAGATTACTTTCTAATTCAACTGACATGCCAATTGTTTCGACACTATCTTCTTAAGCACAGGGGATAAATCTTCTATTTCTTCACTACAAACTTAACTTGCCCTTTGGAATAGATTTTTGGAGAACCAGGAGGGATTTCAAGGAAAGTGATGGAAGAGATATCTTAAGTCCATGTATGAATTAGAACAGCTGTCAAGTAGGGGTTCTGGCACTGTAGTTACAAGTGAAAAGTGACTAGGCTAGTAGAGGGGGGAAAAAAAAATCAGTAAAACTCATGACTCAGATATGAGTTAATCTATGCAGACCTGGTCTTGAGCGCTTCCTTGTCTTATCGCTGTTAAAATGGATGGATTTTAACAGCAGCAAGTTAAATGGAAGAACAGCCTTAAAGAGTTTCTTTTGTTGTTTTATTTCCTACTGTAGTTTGCTAATAAATAAATGCATGGGTTCAGGTAAGACATCTGTAACTGATGTAATTTAGTGTAGGTTTCATGTCAAATGTTGAGAGCCCAGGGGGAAAGTGCAACCACCTAATGTTGGCCTAATCCTCAGGAAGCAGCTGCAATGTGATAGTGCAACAGAAAGAAAATCCTCAGATTTCTCAGAATTCCTGGAGTGATTACAACAATTTATGCCCAGAAGAGGTCAGAACAGTGGCAACCACACATGACTGCAGCTGGGCATGGCCAGCTTGCGGATCTGAAGGCATATTAAGAGTCTGAAGTGATCCCCGAAGGGTAACTGCTTCCTCTGTGCCAGTCACCACTCAGAAACTGCCTGGCAGGAAGCAGTAAATGAGCAAAGTTGTGCCCATTCAAAGCCATGGTTTGTTTTATTTTAGGCTGTTGACTTCCTCCTTGGTGCCTTGGCCTTTCTTCTTGTGCCAAGTGAATTATGAGAAGTAAGTACTTTGATCAGGAAGGGTTTGGGAGTTGCAGAGAGATGAGTCTTATATTCTGTTTGCTGGTGGATAGCTAGTTTTTAGGAATTCATTGATTTGGAGTGTTACTGAGGTCTGTATAACTCAGTTGTTTGGTTTCTGTAGTAGAGGTCTTTATGTGAAGGCTGGCTGAAGGATTAAGCCAGCACGAATAAAGTCTGGTGTGTCAGTGATTTTTACTATTATGCCCAGTTCATTTGTGAAGTAATGATAATGTGGCTACTTCTTAGTAGCCTAAGAGAAACGGAGTGAAAGGTTTATCCCTTTAGATTGTGGACTTCAGTGATGAGATCTTGGTGACATCACTCATCAGCAAAACATATATAGTGTTTGAGCATCTGCTCCTAGAGCTGTGAAACTGGCTGGGGAGAAGGAACACAGGCTTCTATTCCTATGTTAGAGTGTTACTGGAGCACTGCTGGGTATCAGAAAAGACTGAGAAAACTTGTGTTGCCATCATGATCTAGAGGTAAGACCAAGCAAATGGTGAGTCCTTGGCCATTGATTAACCACTAGAGCTGTAGTCACATTAGGTTTCTCCCATACCACACTGTGCTTTTGAATCTTCTGGACTGTGTCTGAAGATGAGTGCTTCATGCCCCAGAAAAACGAGTTGTGTTAAAGCCAGCCCTGTTGTGGATGATTATCTTCCTCCTGCTGTCACCAACTGAGATCAATTGTAGAATTATTACATTTCCTCCTTCCTTTAATTTTGTAAGGCTTCAAACATACAGAGAAAAACACCTCCATGGGATGGTTTTGCATTTTTCCAATAACCAAATCCCTCTTCTGCTTTTGTCTTGGTTATAATACAGTGTCTGTTTCATGCCACAGGTGAAGATTACAGTGAATTATTAGGAGAGGCTTAAACCACGCTGCACTTGGGAGCATTTTCCTGATGATCTTCTGTGTGTGGTGTTTCTTTTGGCCTGTGTGAACGTTCTTGTGCTGGTTACACACTAGTGCTTGAGATGCAGACTAGAGGAAAAAAGCATTGAAGTCTGGTTTCTGCTACCAGTTACCAGTAAGTAACTTGTATTTTGCAATAACTGTAGGATTTAGACTGAAGTAGGAGCTTCCAGAAAAGTTGAGCTGTGTTTCTGTTCTCTTTCACTGGGTTACTAGGTGCTGCTACTTCTATTATAACCTCTCATATTGTGAAGTGTTGCTGGTAATACAGGATGGTTTGGACAGTCTTTTCTCACCCTTGGTTCAGGTCCAGCAATCCGGTAGAGTTTATGCTAGATTTTCATTTTAATGAGAATTAAAATGAGACTGCAGTGTTCAGCCCTGAGGAAGGTGATTGAAGGTATTTTTTTGATGAACTATTATTTAGGCAAATCAGTTTTTATAATGTATGTCCTGGGTATGCTCTTGGAAAAAGTAGACGTCCCTGGTTCCAGAGGTAGTCAATGGGACAGAGTCTAGTTGGAGGCCTGTACCTAGTGAGGCCCCCCAAGGATCAGTCTTGGGACCAGTCCTTTTCAATCCATTAATGACTCGGATGAGGGATTAGGGTGCACTGTCAGCACGTTTGCCGATGACACAAAGCTGGGTGGTCTGACCAACATCCCAGCAGAGTGTGCTGCCATTCAGTGAAATATGGACAGGCTGGAGAGCTGGGCAGAGAGAAATTTAATGAGGCACAAGGGTCAGTGTAGAGTCTTGCATCTGGGCAAGAACAACCCAACTAACCAGTATAGGTTGGAGACTGATCTGTTGGGCAGCAGTGTATGCGAAAGATACCTGGGGGTCCTAGTGGCCAGCAGGAAGACTATGAGCCAGCAATGTACTCTAGTGGCTGAGAGGGCCAACAGCATCCTGGGGGGATCAGAAGGGGGTGGTTAGCAGATCAAGAGAGGTTCTTCTCCCCCTATGCTATACTAGTGAGGTTGCATCTGAAGTATTGTGTCCAGTTCTGGGACCCTCAGATCAAGAATGATGCAGAGCTGCTGGAGGGTTTCCAGCATAGAGCAGTGAAGATGAAGGAAGTAGAGCACCTCCCTGATGAGGGAAGGGTGAGGGAGTTGGGTCTCTTTAGCTTGGAAAAGAGGAGGCTGAGAGGTGACCTCATCAGTGTCTATAAATATGTGATGAGTGGGTGTCGGGAGGATGGAGCCAGGCTCTTCTCAAGGTCATCTAGTGACAGGACAAGGGGCAATGGGTGCAAGCTGGAACAGATGAGGTTCCATGTAATTATCAGAAGGAACTTCTCAGTGAGGGTACTGGAGCATTGGAACAGGCAGCACAGGGGGGTTGTGGAGTCTCCTTCTCTGGAGACATTCAAGAATCACCTGGATATGTTCCTGTGCAACTTGGTCTAGGTGATCCTGCTGTGGCAGGGGGAATTGGACTAGAGCTTTTGAGGTCCATTGCCATCCCTTATTCTATGATTCTGTCCTTCTAGTCAACTGCCAGGATCCAGCTTCTAATCTTGATGCCCAAGATGTTATCCCTGTTATCTAGCTCAGAGGCAGCTGAAAGTTCACAGATGTAGGTTGGCAACAGCAGACAGTGAGTGATCTCTGGTCTGCCTGTGTCTTCTAACATCCTTCTGTAGCCTTGTGTGCCACTCTCCCAACAGGGACTGTGGTGAGTCTGCTTTGTCACCAGCCTCAGCCAAAGGTTTCCTGCTTTTCTATGGAAGATGGTGCCTCATGAACATACTGTAAGAATTTTCTGAAATATTCAACTGGCAAAATCCTAATGCAATTTAAAATCAAGATGAAGTTTTTGCTTCCTTTGTATGCTTATATAGTGATGTTGTGATGTGCTTTAAGAGCTTTTGGTAAGTGTGTTTTGTGTCTGTTTCAGTATAAATGTCTATCTTCTTATTCATATATCTGCTCTGGGAGGCATGGGAATGTTTTAACTTGGGACACTAACATGGAGTTTCCTTCTGTTTGAGTTTTAATCTTGGCTCTCTAAATATCAGAGTATGCTGACAGCTGGATTGTTTTCCATATACTTCTCTTTGGTCTTCAGTGGAATGATTTATTTCTTAGAATTTATTTTCAGGCTGATGGTAACATGACATGCCCACACCCAAAAGAAGAGAACAAAACTTCTTCATGTCTCTCATGTAAAAGTTAACACTCAGCAGGCAGCTGTGACTTGGCAGGGAAATTGTGGAGCAGTAAGCACTCAGGAGATGAATGTGAGAATCGGGTTTTTGAGGCAGGGAGTGTATTAGAAACAAGCATTTCACAACAGAAAAATGTTAGTGTTCAGTATCTGTTCTGTCTGTGAATGTCTGTGATGCCACTTGAATGTAATCTCAGTTTTAAGGAGGACTAAAATGTAATTAATTCCTAAAAGTAATAGGAATATTGTTTATTGGATTCTGTAATACCTTTTATGTAGAACACACTGTAGGTTTATTGAATTGCATTTCATTCTATCAGTGCAGCTATTACAGTTGTTTTGGTAATGCTGTAAGCGTGTGCAGATATACAGGCTTTGGTAAAGCTAGTCTCATCTGACATACACTGGGCAACCTAAGAGGATTATTATTTCTTAAATACACCTTACCATAACATGGCTATCCCATGTCAAATTGAAAAGCTGCTTACTGTGCTAAGAAGGCTGATTTTATGGTAAGGTTTTAATCTTGCCACCTTTCCATTACTTAGCTGTGATACTGCATTTCCCACTACTAAATCCTTGGGATTATACATGCAATCGTAGGGTGGCTTTGTTGCATTCAAATTAAAGAGAAACGTTTAAAATGGTAAGTGGTGCTGTGTAGATAATTGAGAAGCAGATGCAACTTCACCACTTATATTCCCAAATAATACACGCAAAACTAGTCCAAGATGTTTAAACGTGTCTGCGTGTTCCAGCGCAGCACTTCAGGCTCCCCGGGGGAGAGAGTTTTGTGCAGTTTAGGACAAGCTATTCAACACAGTGGAGTAACGTTGCTTGAAGGAGCCACCTAGGGACGGGCTTTCAAAAACCCAATGGCATAACTTGTCCTGCTGCTTGCGTTGGGCTGATCAGGCAGGGGCTGCTTTGCATATCCCCAGGCAGTGGGGAGTGCCTGGGACCTGCCCGCCCTTCCTCTGCCCATGCCCTTCTCTCCTAACTGACACATTAGGTCTTTTTGACTTTGGGCAGCGCCACAGTTTTGTGGGGTTTTTTTGGTGCTGTTCCCTATCGCTAACACCTCACCTCTCTGTCATGGGGTGGTGGTGGGGTGTCCCCTCAGAGCAACTGTAGCTTCTATGCAGTGGGGGGGGGTGGGGGGGGGGGAGAGCCAGGCACTCACTGGCTGGGAACTGCTGGGTCCTGTTACACGGCGTGGGGGGGGGAAATGCTGGGCTGAGGAGCCTTCTGCTAATCTCAGTAGAAGTATGCTCTGTGTTCATTTTCTTACTGGGTGCAGGGCAAGAGGTTATACTGCACAATCCTGCTCTGCACAAGGTTTTGTAACAGACTTTCTCTTTCAGTGTGGTATGGACACTGTTTGTTGGGTTTTTTTTGGATCTATCTGTTCTGCAGCCTGGTTGCTGAGGAGGGGAGTGGTTCTGTAGTAGATGGACCGTGTGTCTCAGTGAATGGCAGGGCTGTCAGGGTTCTCTTGTGCCTGCTGCTCTAGGTACCTTTTCTGGACTGTGCTCATCTTTCTTGGGATAATGGGAATGTAGAGAGCAACCAGCATAGCTCCTGTAGAGAAAGACTCTTGTGCAACCACAAGTGCTTTCAGCAGGGAGAAATCCTAATGTTTGTGAAGCCTGACTACTTCTCTCAAGAATCGGGATCGTATATCCTTCTACCCTCTAGCATAAAAAAAACAATCTAAGCAAAACCAGTGGATTTAATGGAGTGGATGGGAGTGTGTGATAAATAAGCAGAGACAGTGTCTTCATTTTGTTCTGCGAACCTATTTTGAGTTAATCCTTAGTTCAGGGTAGTGTCAGTCCAGGAAAATTGTATATCAGGTGCAATCATACCACTGTATGGTTGTATAATTAAGGATGAAATTCTAAAGGAGGAGTTAGTGGGTCGGAATGTTGATCCATGCCATTGAAAAAGCATGATGTGATGTTTGACATAGGTGGAAGATGGTTCTTGCACCCTTCAGATGAAACCACTGGAAACATTGTACTTGGTGAGAAAACCATGTATTTCTGTGCTGGTAGTTAGCTTGACTGTACTAAAAACTCAAGATGCTGTGTTTTAACTGCTGGGGATTCACTGCGGTATGGTGGCTCAGGTGGCCTTGAGGACCAAGCCTGTGTTTGTATAGGTGCCAGCAATGTGTTGTCTGAGTGGAACTGGCTGCACAGTGATTCCAAACTTCTCTTCTTGCTACAACCCCACAACACTGGGTCACAGCAGCATCTGCCTCCAGAATCTGGCTTGTACTCACCTAAGAAAAGCTCTCCAGCAGTCAGCAAATGTGGTTCAGGTTGTCACAAATGCCTGCTGCAAAAACCTTCCTCTGGCTCAGACAAGCCATTTAAGCCATTTCATTTAAGGTTATTTGTGCTCTACTTCTCACATATTAAAAGCATAAAAGGTTTACTGTCCCTCCTACGCATGCAAATGGGCAAAAACCAACTAAAGGTGCCATGGTAACAGACTGAAGCAAGAGAGTCTGCAGTGCTGCAGGTGCTGCACCAGTAACCATCCAGGTAATCATTGTGCTTTGTTGACAAAGAGTGGGGTGATGAGTCTCATTCTAAATATTTTCCAGACAGTTTGCTTGGGAATGGTGAATATTATGACACAGTATAGCTAAAAATAGATGTCTTACTGGTAATTTTTCAGTCTTTGGCTTCACAGTGTGAGATGTGGTTTTTCAGAACTGTGCATCTGTGGTGTTCTCCCCTGTCCCATTCAGTTGCTGCGTCTCTGCAAATCAGGCTCTTTGTGTCTCGCAAAANGTGGGAGTAGACCTTGAAGGCATACTAGCAAGGATACTATTATAGGGGCTGTAACACCCTATGCTTCATCTTAGTGCTCACTGAAGGGAGACTGGAAAGGATGAAAGGATGTTTCACCTTTGTGTAGAACTCTGCAACTAGGTTCATTGGCTTTTCAGGTTGTTTGTGCCAAATAGAGACAAGAGACTTGTCAAGAGGAACAAGTGGGCTACTGTGAACCACAAATGACTTGATCCTGCCCTTTCTGAAGTGAATGGCACAACTTCACTTGTCAGCAATGAGGGGTGAGAGCAGGAAATGGGGCTCTTGCAAATCCTGTACTAATTAACTGCTGCCTTACTGTTTTCCAGGAGCTTGGAGTGATGCTTTCTGTGCTGTAGGGAGCCCATTTGGTCCTAAGGCTTTGCAAACACAGACTTCATGAGAGGTGAAATTTCAAGACGGAGTCTTTTTTTGCTTTGACACGCCTGAGAACCTTGTGCTGAGAAGACTGGTTCTTGCTTTGTGTTGGAGGCTCAGGATCATTTTACTGTGGGCTAGTAAGGGCTGATCTATCCTTCTGTCTATCTTTTTCCCTTAGACATAGAGCTTGTGCCTGAGGCCTGGGTCTCTAAATCTGTGTTTGAAGTACTAATTTTCAGGAAAGCTCAAGCCTGTGTGTCAAGTCAACAAGGCTTTCTGAACTGCTGACCCTTTAGGAGTGGCCTGGAGGCTATGGACTTCCGATTCACACTTCTGATTCACCCATCTGGCTACATAGGATAAACTTGCTGGAAGCATATATGGTAGAGAAATTAATCTGCCTCCTCTACATGAAGAATGGATGGATGTTTTATTGCTGTCCTTTAGGAAGTGGAGACTGTAGTAAAAGCTACTGTCCCTAAGGATGCTGTATATCACTCTGCATGTCACCGTTTATTTTGATGGTGTCTCAGTAACTATGAACTGCCTTTCAAAATAATAGTTTATTTGTAAGGTAAGGATCAAAAGTTTTGTTTTGCCTAGTTACGACCACGGCTGGGTGAGTCAGAACACTTGCCAGTGCCATCAGAGGAACCTTAATATTTCTAACAGGAAGTTTATCATTAAACTGAATCACCATCATGTCATTTGTGCTGCCCAAACCCATGTGTCTAAAAGATATTAGCCTCTTCCTCCATTACAGGGCTGTGGCTCTCTCCACAAAGCTGAAGGTTGCTAACGCTTGCTTTTGCTGTTAGCTCTGCTCATGTGCTGATCCTCAGAATAGGAATCAAGATGTGGAAGCAGCGGGTCAGTACTGAAGCACAATAGTGTATGTGCTTAACTGTGATTTCAGTGGGGTACAGCCTCTTTTTCATGAGACTTTGGGTACAGATTCCTGAAAGGGTGCCGTGTTGTTCTTTCTTGGAAGCCCACAAGAACCCTTCCAGTGTATCCGAGACCTCTCAAAATCAGGCCTTGTTGCCAGGTTTTTAATTCTCAAGATGCTTCCTGTATCATCTGCAGAAGGAGTAGTTTCCCACAAGATAGCCACATTTCCATAGTGTTGGCCTTAATGAAAACAAGCACATGACAAAATGTTGCCCTTAAAACTTAGTGAATAATTTTCCTGAACAGTTGTTAATTATCATGTAAAGCCACTGCCCTCTGTTCATTGTCACAGTACAGAAGATGTGTGTTTTTAAATATCAGACTGTCAAAGAGATTTATTCACTGGGACAAAGCACTGCTGGCATGAAGCAGATGGTTCATGGTTCAAGTGCTTGTTTCTTTCTGTGGATGCTACAGGTGATCTTGGTGGTTAACTCATGTTTTGGCATTGATATCTGGTCAGATGAATTCTAGCTTCACAGAGTTAGAATCTCATAATCTCTCTGAGATGATGCTTGCAGCCTTTGTAAATGGGGTTCTTAGTGCTGTCTGCTGGGCCCCTGTGTCACACTGGGGTCTATCCTGTCCTCATCTGATTCCCCCACTTGGGTCTTAGGCAACCTTTTCCAGACCTTTGAGCAGGCACTCTGCTACTTAATCTCTAAGGTTATATGATTGCTGGAATGGTGAGCCCGAGGAGGGTGGTTTGCACTAGTACACTGGACTGTGAGCAGCAGGCAGGAACAGTGCAAGAGCGTATAGCAAGACCCAGCCCTGCTTATCTCTTGGAGCTGCACTGTAGACTTGCAGGCTATCACTGGGTTTTGAAAGGCTGCCTGTTGTCCTAGGCTGGGAGCTGCCACAGCCTGGTTTCAGCAGAGCTAAATAGAGTGGCATAGAGGAAGCATTTTGCTTGACAGCCCTTTGGATAGGGTCATATCCACTGAAACCCACACTCATGCAGGCTTTTCACATCACTTCACTTTTCAAGTCTGTGGGTGCCTGTTTCCTGAATTTGCCTCTTTTGTTGCTGTTTTAGTCTGTGATGCTTTTATGTTTAATGTTTATTTCCTTCCTGTGTGCTCTGCTTTCATTTGTGTCTCAACCTGTGCTTGTTACCTCCCACCTTGCCCTGATCTGCTTGAAACAGTGTCAGTGTGGCTGAAATGAGTGCAACAAGTGTGGTATTTCTGTTGGCTGTTTACTGTTGAAGCTGGGTCTGCAAAATGCATCTGAAAGAGAAGAAAGGGGTGTTGGATCGTTTCTTCCCAGGTAGATGAAGACAGCCCTGAGCTTGCACAGAGAGATCCTTAAGCTATATCTGCATTTGTGCAGGCCAGCACCTGAGCTGTGCAGCAGCCCCTTGGGCACAGAGATCACTTTAGCTACAGGAACTGTAGCCCTCTGAACAAAACCTTTCTCATGCAAAAGAATGTAAGGTAACCCAAGATCTAGGTCATGCTTAATCTGCATCAAACATAACTTGTTGAATGGCTCTTCGTAAGCGTGTCATGGATGCGAGCAGCATGTAACAAAGTAAGATGGAAGTGAGTACTATGGATGGGCATAAACGGTTTATATACATGCTACCTTGTGTGTTTACTAACAAACATAAACATGTATGCATTTATTAACCCTTTATGTGAAGTGTCTAAACAGAACCTTCACATCTACACATAAACCTTCCTGCAGTCCGTTGACCCACATCTTACAGGACAAAGCACTTTGTGCTTTTCTGCATTAACAATCTTGTACTGTCTATCATCGTTTTTATTCTGCGGTCTCTTCTATGACAAGACCTTGGATGGAGAATTCCCACTAATGTATTTGAGGAAAGAAACTCTGAAACTTGTGATACACTTTTTTACCTTCTGCTGCTAGGACCAGTAGTGGGGATAAGGGCTGCTTCTCTGGTTCCTTTTGTTCTTGAAGATGCACCATTCTCCAAACAGGGCTTCCCTCTTGCTGCATGTCACTCTCTAGCCACACCTGAGACAAGTGTAGACCATTTGTCAGCAGTAAGCTGTGTGTTGGCAGACACGCCTGGGGCTGTGGCTCAGCATCTTCAATGGAGAGTTACAGGTGAAGTCTGGGCAGTTTGGGAAATGTCATTCTGGGCTGTCTGATGTGTGGACAGAGCAGCATTTTGCTGACAGTACTGGAGATGTAAAACATAAGATGCAGCAAATGTATTAGTAGGGTGTTCCTTGCAGTGGGCTTTTTGCAAGGTAAAGAGACAAAGCAGATGAAGGACCAGAATGGTGAGGCACAGCATCCCTTATGGTGGGAGTTGGAAAACCAATTAAGCACATCTTTTCTGTCTTGCAAGATTAACATGCTTCTCTGCTAGATTAAAGGGCAAAGCTGGTCTGGCTGTGCTCAGTTTGAACTGTTTGGTAACCCCAGAGTGCCCTGAAATAGGGGAAAATCCCTCCTCCTCAGTTCCTGCTGAAAAAGTGGTTGGCAGTAAGCAAAAGGGTCTAGAAATGATGACTTATCCATGTTTTACCCACCTGCTATAGTTAATGCTTAGGAAGCACCTCTTCATGGGAATGGTGATTAGACACTAGAATTGACTGCCCAAGGAGGTGGTAGATTCATCATAGAATAGTTAGGGATCGGAAGGGACCTCAAAAGATCATCCAGTCCAATCCCCCTGCCACAGCAGGATCACCCAGACCAAGTTCCATAGGAACAGATCCAGGTGGGTCTGGAAAGTCTCAAGAGAAGGAGACTCCACAATCCCTCTGGGCAGCCTGTTCCAATGCTCTGTTACCCTCCCTGGGAAGAAGTTCCTTCTGATATTGATAAGGACTTATTTATGTGAACTTGACACTGCTGTATTAATGGTTCAATTTAACAATCTTAAGGTTTTTCCAAGCTAAACAATTCAGTGATTCCACAGTGGGAGAAAAAATCTGAAGGCTGATTTAGTACTAAGACTACCAGTTCTGTGGATACTGAAATGAGCAGAAGCACCTGGAGTTAGGTGGAGTAATGAATAAAATCAAAGAAAATTGAGGAATTATTGAAAACACAGAGTTCTTGAATGCTTTAGTAATTAGAATAATTAGATTATGAATGAACTAATTAAAAGATGTGAAAGCAAGTCAGGCTGGAAGAAGCTTATCTCATGATCTTACTCTGGTTTACTGAGTTTGCCTTTGAGACTTGTATGGAAGATACACTGAATGACATACGTAAAATATAAATAAGCATTGGTTGCGTTTCATTTGGCTTAAGGAAAGGCAATATTTAAATTACATGGGTTTGGATTCTGAATCTGAACTTGGAAGCTGCAGGTTCCAAGGATGGTGTCTCACAATGCTTTATCATCATCTAATGATACTTAGGTGCAGTATTTATTGTATTGTAGGGTAATTTAATTCAGGTTATCAAAGTCATGTTCATGA
Source organism: Upupa epops (assembly GCA_013397515.1). Lineage (NCBI taxonomy): Eukaryota > Metazoa > Chordata > Aves > Bucerotiformes > Upupidae > Upupa > Upupa epops. The sequence goes on along the minus strand of VZRI01012534.1, from coordinate 29,763 downwards.
AGATAAGGTTGGGTGGGGAAACTAATGTATTGGTCAACATGGAAAGATACAGATGGGGGGGGACGACATCTCACTGCAGTAGTGGACACATCTTGTTCCCATGTTCCTCAGCTTTATTCCCCCCTCTTCGCTTGGAGGTGTTGTACTGGAGGAAGTGATTGCCTTCCAGTTGAAACTGGTGTCACTCTCTTGCTGGCTTTTTCAGGCATATTTAACAGTGTGGCACATAGAAAGGCTCTTCTGATTCCATCCTGGTTGTATCTACTTCCAGCTTTAGATGGATGGTGGAGACATGTCCCCATCAGAAAAGCAGTGCTTCAACTGGTGCCGCTGAATGCAAAAAAACTATGTTGGTCTTTCTACTCCTATATTACTCCCAGTAGGCAAAAGTGGTATTAAAGCTTCAGTCTTGTTTTGAGACTGCTATTCTTGATAAGGAAGTTTCCCCTTGTGGTTTCAGTGACAACTATTACTCATTCTCAGTCTTCCTTAAAATGCTTATGCCCAGGGGTACCAGTGAGCAGATGTTTTTCTGGAGAGTCTGTGTTATGACTAGGACTTGCCTTTTGTGGTGGGGTGTGATATTTACTTTGGTGCTAACTGCTCTATAATGTCAGACCACAGCTATATTCTGGAGAACCGGTTATTTCATAGCTTTAGTCCTGTGCATTCTAGGCTGCTTTCAGAGTACCTATTACTGATGCTGAATGCCTACTGCATAGACTCAGATCTGACACTTAAGTGTGTGCACTGCAGGGCTGTGATCCCCCATAGCCTTGTTGGGTGTCTGAAAATTGAGTCTCTAGGGATGCCATGTGCTACTTTCTGGCCTTGGTTGATATTGACTTAATTTCCATAGTTGATTTTTTAATTTAAGTCTAACATGTATGTAGAGACCAGGTGCCTCAACCTATTTCGGTCTTGGTCAGGGTCATATCAGGTTGTCAGGTATCTGTAACTGAAGTGTTGTGGTTTCTGCAGCACTGGGAGGCATGAAAAAAGCTTCCTTGTCTTCAGACCAATCAAGCTTTGTGCGTGGAGAGAGCTTCTGCCACACAGTTTCTCTAGGAGGCTTTTCACTCGTACACTGGTGCCAGTCATACCTCCTGATCGTTCTGGGGTCTCACATGCTGGATAAAGGTCTGACTAGCAGTGTGTGCTGGATGTAGCTGAGGAACAGCCTGTGTAATCATGCTGCTGCTGGGAGATGCCAAGTCCATGCCAGCCACAGGCCTTTATGCAGGCAAAGTCTCTTACCTGGCTGGACTAGAGTATGCATAATTCCCCTCTTCCAGACTTTGTGAACTTCCTTTTTCTTCTTTCAAGAGGAATTTAGACCCTGATTATGTATGGTGAAATTCAGACAAGTACTCTCTCAGTTGTCATTGGTTACAGAAAAGGAAACCACAGGCTTATTACATAAAGAAAAAAATGGGGGGAGGGGGGGAGAGATGAAAAGAGAATGAAAACAACATACATGACTCCGCTCGAGTTTAGATTAAAACCCAGACAAGGTACTTTTGCTCTTTGTCTCAATGACTGGGGGGTGGGCAGGAGGAAAAGAAATAGCTCTAATGCTGTTCTGAAATGTCACTCCTGGCTGTTCAAATGTCACACTGCAATAAGGCTTGTAAATCACATGTCATTTCCTAATTAAAGAGTGGTGAGCATAATTGAGTCTTTCACTGCTGTGGCAGAAACTTGCACAGATGGGAGTGCTCCAGGAGTTTCATTTGCCAGTGTGTAATCTATCACATCTGCCTCCTCCTTTCCTTCTTAGAGCTAGGCTCACCAAGAAAAGGTTACACATGCTACCACCTTTCATTACTGGCAAGTGGATGAATAATGACTAATGGTGAAGAAAAAGCCCAGGAAACTATATTTTCTCTGTGCTAAACCGTAATTTTGAAGTCTAGGTGTGAGGTCCTGCTGCTTTAGAGTGCTGAAGAAATTGGTGGGTTTTCTGGGTCTTGTCTTTGTCTTGTCTTTGGAGACCTTGTACCTGTATTCTTGACTTTAGCGTAGCCTTGGGTTTCATAGCACCACTTAGAAAATGTCTTTCCGGACATACCTGTTCTGGAGAAGTTTAAATTGTATTTTCTGCTTCAGTGCAACTCTTCTCAGCAGGAAAATAACTGTACTGCGTACTCAGCATATGCAGAAGTGTGCTGACAAATTTTATGGGCAGAGGTTAGGAGTCTTTGATTTAGACGAAGGGCAGGCCTTTCAAATAACCATCTGTCTTGTGAGCTCTAGTTGTGTTTTTTGTTATCTTCTAATTAAACTAAAGAGTATTGCTTTAGCTACCTTGCTGTAATAGGAAGCCGCTTGGGGGAGAATTAATATTGACAGGAGTGACTAGGTATTTGAGATTTTTTTTTCCAGTCCAGTGAGATAAGAGGCGCTCTGTGAACAAGCACAGAAGTAGTAACCCAGCCCTCCCATGGAGGCTGCCTGTTGCCCACTCTCACAGCTCTGCACTTCGGAGCTATATGTGCTGCTGTGATGGCACTTAGCTGAGCTGCCCCTCCAGTGCTTTTTGCTTCTTTCTACTTTTATTCCTTTTTCAGGGTCCCTAGTGTCTCCAATATAAATGCCTTCTGAGTAGCGATTCAGCCTGCAGAGGCACCTCATGTTTGCTTCGGAGGTCAGTGCAGATGCTCGTCCTCTGGGAGAGGCACATGGGATGGAGAGATGGCAGCTTCTGTTCCAGTCACTTCATGGGCAGGGGAAAGCTGCTCAACTCCTGCCTTAGTGTCTTGAGCTTGTTCATTTCCCAGGGGTACAACGACTTAACTGTTATGAAGATTAATTCTGTTTCTGTACCAGCTTTCGAGTGATGTGTCTGTTCAGCAGAATGTGGGGTCTGGCAGGAGGCACAGGAATAGCAGTTTTAATTATGAATTAATTTATAATGCAGTTTGCACTAAATATGTCTGGCACGATATTTTTCAATGGGAACTTCCAGGTTGCTGGGGCTGAAAAATTGAGTGCAGCTTTACTAAGTTGCTCTAAACATTGCACTTGTAATCCTGACCTTTGCTAAGTGAATAAATGGGGACAGCAAGATGAAGATACACACAAAGATGTGTTTTTGCTTGACATTTAGATACCATTAATGAGTTTTACTAAAAGAATCCTAGCAAATGCAAGTTATTTAGTAACGTTTCAAATGTAATTGTAGAATTGTCAGTTAATCATTCACTTGAAACTTTTTCTAAAGAAAGCTGCAGAGCTAGACACTAAATTAGGGATACATCTTGGCCTTCTGTAACTGGGACTGCCTAAAAATAATGAGAAGTTTACAGTCAACCAATAATTTCAGGTTTCTGGGCTATCCATAGAGTCATTTCATTCCAGATCAATAAAGTCTAATTTCCTGTCTCTGAGTTCAAGTCCAATTGTGGTTGAAGTTTCTAGTGGTGGCTTTTTTGGGGATGGGTGTGCTTTCGACTGCATGTCTGGTCAGAAGGCATATCTTAGGATCCTGCTTCATTTGAGAAATCATTCAATTGGGGTCAGGGACTCAGTGCAGGTTGTTTTAACAGCAATCAGCCCACAGAAGTATCTGCTGCTTTTATTCTTTATTAGTTTTTTTCTTTATGGATGGAATGTGAAAAAATTTGCATATTTTCATTTAATAACTTTAACTCTATGGGATAGGAGAGTTAATTTGTAACAGGGTATCAGAGGAAGAAGTTTTATCCTGAGCATCTATTTAGAGATGGTGCAATTCCAGTATGATATGGTGACATTTTTATTGTTCAGTCTACTGATTGTTCCAATAGCTTTTCATGCTGCTGGAAAAAACCCAACATGGTTAATTACAAGAAGGAAATGAACAAATGATGAGGAAGCAACTTCACCTGTTCCTGTTCATCTCGTTGGCTAAAACAGTGAAGCAGACGTACTTGAATATTGCTCATGGAGCAGCTTAGCTTATAAGTAAATCCATTTTTGGTGGACAGTTCTTAGCAGCTGATACTTGACTTTGTTAAACAAGTCAGAAGCCCAGGGGAGGTTAAAATTTCACTTGTGGTTAAGGAGTTGAGACTTGTGTGTGCATTATTGCTTGTCCAGCCCCTCTGTGACTGGAAATAATTCCTCAGTTTCCCCGGCAGACAACGGAAACAGTGATGACAGTTTAACTATCTGGAAGCTTCAAGACTAAGAGTCTTCAAGACTAAAATTTACTAAAAAAGTAAATGCTTAAGTTTTCTAAGGAAACTAGCCCTGAGCATCAGTCCAAAGCACAGCTATAACGTATTAGCTGCGTTGATTGGACAGTGCCTGGTTAGTCTGATTACTCCTGTTTAACTATCCAAAGTGCCAAGGAAACTTTCCATTTGCTGGCTACCATGCAGGATTCTAAAGCTGCCAGTGTCAAGGCTGTCAACTTGGTGGTGCCTCCTTATCTTATGCTCTGTCCAGACTCTGGTCCCACTGGAGATCTTTGCCATCATTTAGTGCTGGCTGTCAGACTCTACTGAATACATCATCCTCAGAGTACCAAAGGCTTCTGACTTAAAAATTTTTATGATGGCTTAAGTCTTTATTTGCTGTCTTCTGCATGCACAGAAACCAAGAAAGAGCTGATGGTTTGGGGAGCAGAGGATCAGGGATATGCATTAATCCATCAGGTTTTTTGATGACGAGTGTGTGGGGTAGTTCTGAGAACCTCTCCTGGATGTTTTGGTGTAGATGGTTTGTATCAGGAGCCATTACTACTCTGTAGTAAGCCAGATCTTGATTTGCAGAGTACACTTGCAAGAGCTGTATAAACTGGTGGTTAAGCTGTTTATTTTTAGAGGCAGGCAAACAAAATATCACGTATGAAGGATTTCTTACAAGGGTAGTAATGAAATTTTGTTGGCCAACATAGAGCCCTGCAAATATCTTGTGGATCAAGTCTCTTCAGGCTGTTTTTGGTTTTTTTGAAAGCTTCTCCCACTATTAAGCTGCACAGCTCTTCAGTCCCTTCTGTAGTTGGATGCAGCAATTGTCTTTAGAAATAGCTGCTCTGTGCTGGATGCTAACAAGCTTAGAGACTGACAAGCCTAGAGACTGATCTTGCATGCTTTCCTAATTGAATTTTGCTTACAACAGAACAGTCAGTCATCTAGTGGTGTTAGACCTATAAATTGTTCCCATGTCTTTTTGTGAGACTACCCACGAACTGTCACACAAGTACAAGAGCATACATCGTGGTGTGAGGGAGAGGCTCATAGGTAAGGGGTTGTTAGCTGAGCAAATGAACTCCTGGGTTTTATATTCTTCATGGAAAAGTCTATCTGGGTTCAATAGGGATGAAAACAATGGCAAAGCTAAATGACATTATCTAAATTCTGCAGCTGTTTTGTCCTTTTGTATGTGGCTTCTAGAGCACCCTAAAGAAGAACTAATGTCAATTAAAGGCTGTTAAGCAGTAGATGAGATTTATAACATTCATGGGCACACTGCTGAAGGCAGCTGATAGCACTCGTGCAGGATCATGAGAACTTGGAGCAGAAGCTGACTATCTGTAGGGCCTGCAGAGATTTGCTGTATTGACAACTTGTTTGAACGTTTATTCTGGCTGATGAAAAATTATCCGAGAGTTCAATGCTTTGACTTCTTTACCCTTTCAGAGACTTAAATTTGTTTCTTGTGAACGGTAGTGATCTACTACTGCAAAATGCTGAACACCTAAAAGGCCTCTGTAACACACAATCTGTTGAGTTTTAGGTTTCCCTAGGGGAGACACTGTAGCTTTGCAGTCTCATACAGTATCTGTTTGTGGTGTTGTCAGAAAGCAGACAGTGGCTAGTAAGAGCTTCTGCCCATAGAGTGACCTGATTTCAGTAAAGGACTTAACTTGCAGGTCCCAGTGTTTGACTTCTGAAAAATTGGTTTTACCACTTGTTAAACAAAGAACTTTATCTGGAATAGTCAGCATGTGTCGCCTACACAAAAATGGTTAGGTTTTCCTAATGCAGTACAAATTAGGTCAAAAAAATCTGGAGGTTTACTTACAAGCTGATAATCTGGCATATTTAAAAACAAAGATTCCAGTTTCTGTAATCTAAGCACATGGATTTGCGCTCTGTGAGCTCACGATATGCTGTGAGTACACAGCTTCTAGGTCACGCTGCCCAATTTTTATAACTGCTGTCACGGTGGGCCTCTAGAAGCATTTAAATGTTTGGTCTAAAAAATCCCTACAAAAGCTCCTTTCCGTAATACCATTGTTTTTCATTAAATGTCCTTACCCAAAGGAGAACTAATGAGAAAACTGATAAGAGCTTCTTTGCTGGTGTTTGTAATTAAACAGTGAGATGGATAGCACAGCTCTTGCAAAGTGCAATGCCACTGCTTTAATCCAGCCTGGCTTTAAATCTGCATTATCTTAAATCAGCAGAACAAACTGTATTAATGGGTTTTAGTTAACACAACTGCTTTAGTGTGCTGCATCTGAGGCCCCTGTGGCTTAGAGCCTTCTATTTTGGAGGTGCTGGTGTGTTTCCAGCTGGCACTGGCTGCTTTTGCATGTCTAGACTCCTCACAGAAGTTCCAGTTGTCCCAGATCTGCCCGTTTGATTACATGTGTGATTGTCCAGCAACTGGGGGGGCAGATTATTTTTTATTTTTTTATCTGAAGCCAGATTATTTTTGTCCCTATAGAGCTAATCCAGATCATTTGACTAAACCAGATTTAGGGATTTATTACATGATGACTTAGACTGGTGGACTAGGGGGAGCAGTAATTTTCAGAGAGTAGGGATAGGTTTGAGTTGGAAGGTGATGTCCACATGGCTAGGCTGAGAAGCTGAGCTTGGCACTGAGACCTGTTAAGATGCTTTCCCTGGACCATCCACAACAATAGACTATGACCCAACTCTCTTTTGAAGTGTGCACCTGCCAGCACTGCTGATGCAGTGGTCCCATAACGTGGATGAATGAGCACTAAGGACATCTCTGCTGCTCCAGTGTCTGTGTGTTGCCACTGAGGTTGACCAGATTCTTTGATCTGCTATAACCAGGTGGTAGTTGAAGCAGATTTTGACCTTCATTTGGACTGCTTTGCTTGTAATCTGGTGAGCATCTGGAAGCTGTAATCTCTGTCAGGGCCATTATAGCCAGAAAAGGATGGTTTTGAACTGCTTTAAAAGCTATTTGATGCCCTGCCTTCTGAAAAGTCACTGCTTTTCTCTTTTGAAATGTATTTTTCACTTTCTAAGCTTTTCTTCTTTACCTCAATAACTTTTCTGTCTTTCCCTGAACAAAATATCTTGTTTACAGACAGGGCAGAGAAGGGAAGTCTTAAGCTTATTCTACTATAGTTACCAGACTCTTTATTCTACTTAAGATATTCAGAGCTTTTGCAAACCTGAGCACCTCTTCTAATGAGATCCTGGTATACCTACTGTGAAACTGCTTTCTGTTGCTTTTGAATGTGTATCTTGGTGAGAATGCAGATGCTGCTTTGCCATTTGGGG
>VZRI01012534.1:2889-22271 GCA_013397515.1 Upupa epops | reverse complement strand
GAATGGTCTGTAGTCTTTTGTAGTCTTTGAGTAAGTACACATACCCTATGTGCATCTGCTTTTCAGAGCTGCTGCAATCTTTTGTCTTGATTCTCGCTCCAGGAAGGATGGGAGCTTGGGCCACTCCGGGATGTTTCTGGAAACAACGTTAGATGGCAGAATGACAGCAGGTCTATGAGGGCATGCTGGAGGAAGGATTCTTCTTCATGAAGGGAAGGAGAGCTAGGGTGTTATCTGAGTAGAGCAGCCATGTCATTACTGTTTTATCTAGGAGTGAGGTTTAGAAACAGGATTTGGGTAATAAATACAACCTTCATATGAGTTATTAAGGCAAACACAGGGTAGCAGAGATAAGCCTGCTGCATTTATTCATGAATAAGAAAGTAATATAGAGGAATGTGGAAGTACTTTGTCAGAGGAAATCTGCTTCTCCTAAGTTGCCTTGATAGACCCCACTTGTGAGTTGCCACATAAACATTGGAGAAAGAGCTTGTGACCCCTTTTGTCATTGATTAAGGGCTCAGACTCAAGTGACCACTACAGAGCAAGTTGCTGTTCTGTGTTCTCTGGAGCCTGGCTATGTATTTGCCTTTATCCATAGCAAACATAGACTGATTCAGCTTAGTTCAGAGAGATACATGAAGCCTAATTGCCTCACAGAAGCTTGGGTTGCACACACAGACTATCACTGGGGCCTGGAAGAGCCTTATAAAGCAAAGCAATTGGATGATGATGCCAAGGTATGCTTTAAGATGAGCTATGGCAGGTCTGTGCAACAAAAGAAGAGCAAGATGGCTACTGTCTCCAGCTCAGTGATGTGGTCCTCTCCAAACAAAGACCAGACAAGAAGGAAGTCCCCTTAAGAAGCAGGAAGTTCCAAACTAGGCATACCAGTTCACAGAATTGCCTATTGGCCAAGTTAAATCTAAGGGACAGCTTGGAATTCCAAGCTGCTTATCGCAAGTTGCCATAGCAGCTCCCAACCACTCAGGCTGAGAAACCTACCCCAATTCAAACCACAGTGGTGGCAACGCTTTGGAGTCCTGTCATAACCTAGAGCATCATTATGCTGGATGCTGTGTAAGCAAAGAGTGAAAAGAAGGTCTTGCAGCAAAAGTATCTGTGTAAATAAATATTGGTGTTCTGTGGAGAGAAACAGAGGCTATGAGATACACCCTTGTCAGCTCTTCTGTGCTGAAGTGGAGCTTAGCTGGTAGGATAGAAACAGCAAGCTGTCAATCTTTATTTGGTTTAATATGTCTTTCATGTACTCAGTTTAACGCATGGGTGGCTAACACTTCTTTCTGAAGTGGGCTGTTAAACTGATGTTCTTAATAAGGTCAACAGTCTTAGTAAGATACAGCAGCCTAAATTAAAAATGTTCATCTGAAATGGTCTGTATTTTCTTGCCATGTATCTCAAGAACTCGGTTTGTTCAGTTCCATCTTACCAGAAAAAATATAATAAAAGGCAATGTGAAAAATCTTTTTGAAACTGGAAGAGGTGGTATGGGAAAGTAAACATGAAGAATTCTGTTTCGGGATTGAAACTGTACCTCAGGGTTAAAAATAAACCCTCAGGGTATAGTGTGTCTTCAGTACGGATGTCATACTCTACTTTTTCTGGTTCCTGCTCTTCTTTACCTCTAAAGATCACTAAATTAAGATGGTTGTAACTGCGTCACTGAGGGAGTTTTGACAAAGGATACTGTGTCTGCCCTATTTGCTATTGAAAGCAGCTTCCTCAGCCTCAGCAAGAAATACAAAATACTTGAGGGATTCAGGTTTGATGGAAAATGCTGGGAGGGCAGATAGAAATAACATGTAGAATGGCTGGGACAGACCCGACCCCCCCCCACACACACACACAGTGTGCTTCTTCCAAATGTGGAGAAGGCAGTAGTGAGTCTCTGCTGCCATCACCATCTGCTGTTTTGTCTCCTTCAGAGTCCCACCTGGAGACCTGTCAAAGCTAGGAATAGTATCTGGGCTCCTCCACACTTCCTGTCTTAAGGCCATTTCGGTAGTCCTTTACTGTATCTTTCAATAAATTATGTCTGAAGGGGGACAGATGGTTAAAGATGATTTTGAAGCAAAGGATGACTCTTCTAGGGCAGCACTGTCAGAGGAAAGAAGGGTCTGATCATGGAGTCCTGCTTTTCAAAGCCAGAAAACTTTGAATTCTCCTGAGTTCTGAAGGTGTGAAGATTTTTGCTGTGTTCTGGTACCTAGGACTGAAGAGTTTACATAACACATGTGGTTTTGTTGCTGCCTTCTAGTCATCTTGTTACCATCAGCTTATGCTGAATATCACGTGCAAATCAGATGGAACCCAAGCTGTACTTCAGCAGAATTTATTTTTATGAGTAGATCAATTTTAATTAAGCTGGTGCATTGCTTTGACCCACTGCTGGTTATCACTCACTTTGCTGCATTTCAGTGTGTTGCTGCTTAGGGATATGGCTGTTTAATTGATCTCCAGTTGCTCTTCAGTGTTTCTGTAGCATTCAGCAAAGCCTATTATGAGCATTTCTCACAGTTAAAAGAATTTGCAGCTCTGGCAGATTAGGGAACTGGGCTGGTTTGAAAAGAGATAAGGGTGGAGAGGAGACATGCTTGGTCCTTGTGGCTGCTTATGAGCCTTTTTGATGGGAAGCTGATTTCTTTATCCTTTCTAGTGCTGGTCTTCATATTGAAATGGATAAATACATGATTGTGTTGGAGAAATGCTCTTAGCCATTTGTGATTGGACCTTGTGCCGGTGCTGCTGCCTTATTAACCAGTGGACTAAAATGACTCCTTTGAATTGCTGAAATCACATTTGAAATGGCAGCTTGATTTTTCTCCTTTGTCCCTTGCCTGTTGCCATTTTTCCTTAGTCTCTGGCTTCAAACTGTAGTGCTACAGCTGTCTGTGTGTGCATGACAGGTTCTCTTGCTTGACAGGAGCCCCAGCTGTGCCCTGGTGAGACTGCTCAGCAGCAGTGGTAGGAAGAAAGGGACTTTGGAGAGACAGCTCCTTAAATCACTTGGTAGTCCTCTGTATGGGGGCTTCATCTTGCTGCTGCTCTGTTGGCCAGAGCCTTCCGTCTCCTCGTGGATGCTCAGGACTGCTCAAGGAGAACTCTGGTAGTGCCATGCTGTGTGCTGCAGGGAGCTCAGGCACAGCCTCAGCTCGTGCATTGGCATCAGAGATGCAGGGTGAGCTCGTATATGGGCTGTCTTTTTGAGGTTGGAGTACGAGTACAAGGCTGTACAGACAGTCATAGGATCATTAGGGATCAGAAGGGACCTAATGACCTTGAAAGATCATCCAATCAAATCCCCCTGCCACAGCAGGATCACCCAGACCAAGTCGCACAGGAACAGACCCAGGTGGGTCTGGAATGTCTCCAGAGAAGGAGACTCCACAACCCCCTGGGCAGCCTGTTCCAATGCTCTGTTACCCTCCCTGGGAAGGTCAGGCTCTTCATGCAGGTCAGCTGCAATGGATTCAGGCCTCCATTACCAGAAAGTGTGACAGATAGGGGATGGGATAAGGCCCTATAGCTGGTACCACTGGAGCGTTAGGGCTGCCTTGTTTGCAAAGGAGCTGAGCGAAACAGGCAGGGGAATGGTGTGGACAATACTGCACGGTGGTGCACAGGTCATCTTTGTGTCTTTTGCTTTTCTTCATAATCCAAGAACAGGGGAAATGCAGTGAAAAATAGCAGTTAGTGAATCTAGCAGGAGTAAGAAGTGGTATTTATTAGTGATGTTTTCTGTGGGTCTTCACTGAATTTTCACTGGAGTCAGGAACATAGGGATGCCGAAAAAATCAGGTGCCTGCATGGATGATGAAATCTGTTGTCTGCTCTCTGCCAGTCAGGGCAGACAAAGAAGATAATCAGTGAGGCTAGATACTTCCCTCTGTCAGGGCTGCGGCTTTTCAAACAGCCTTTCAGTCCATCTTACCTTTGCAAGATGTGGTCGATAGAGACGGCACCCTGAATGGGCAGAGACATGTGGGTTTTCTGTCTTTGTTTCACTGCTGAGAGTGAGGTTAAAGCATTGCTGGGCTACCTGATGAGGTGAAAGTCCAGTGGAGAGCTTTTCTGTAGGTGTCAAGCTGCTGAAATCTTGCATGGTGAAACTGACCTGAAACACGTTTAAAAAGCACCACTCCTTTTAAAGTCTCCAACAAAGTTCTTTTTCTGTATCAGTTTTTTGGTGACCACCATGTCACTTGAAGCTGACCACGTCTGTTACCTGGCTTTGCACAACAGCATCTGTGATGGGCACTGGTCTGCAGAATCTGTTTTGGCTATTGAATCTGTCTGTGTAAACCCTTTGAAAAGCAAGGTTGTTATTTGGACACTTACTTTGTGAGCTAGATGGACAGACAGCTTTCTGCAGCTCTTGATGCCTGTTGACCACCTTTCCTAGAGATGATCATATTTGGTCTGAAGAAATATCGGTTTCTTGAACTGTTGAGTGTTGGGATTGAAAAGAAGATTAAGCAGAGCATCCTTTGTCTGGTCCCTACGCAGGCAAGGAGGGAGCTGGCCACCTCCTCGCCCACAGTGAAGTATATACACGCTTTCAAGAGATGAAATCCTGTTTTTCAAACTGTGAGTTAACAATTTCAGGCTATTCAGTTTGGAATGGAGTATTTCTCCTGCTCCAGTTTTCTTTTCAATCTTCTTGTCAGTGTTTTTATTCTCTAAGTGTGCAGAAAGTTGGAAGCCTCAGAAAGCTTTGAACCGCTGTTTGGGCTGTGTTAGATGCTGTAGGAAGAAAACCTTGCCTCAGCCAGTCCCTCCTCCAGGTCACCTTTAGCAGCTGTCCTCTATGGGCACCTCTGACAGGGGATGCCTGTACGGCTTTGTGGAGTTAAAAATAAGCATAGATTTGTAGAAAAATCACATCAAACTAACTTAACTACTCTGGTACAACTTGTTTTCCCTTGTGAGTTCTTCATATCTTGTATGCTTCTGTTGGAAAAGAGAAGAAAATTAAAACTCAATGTTGGTTGTTTGGGTTTTTTTAACAAAAAATTTCTTTTTTTGAAAAAAGTAAATGTCTTCACCAGCCACTTTGCGTGGTGTGACTGGGACACTTCCAGGAAGCCTTTCACATTCTTTTGAACTGCCAAAGTTTTTATTTAGTTGAGCCAGGAATGAGTAATTTTAGTTCTGTCCCCTTGATGAATTTGCTGGCGTGGTTACCAATTATTTTTCTTTCCTCGCTAGAAGCAATTGGAATGTTACTTTCTGCCCTGGAAAGCCTCAATTGGCACGAGGTGCCACAGACTTAGGGGATGTCAAACTGCATCGTGCTTGTTAGGATCTTGTGACTGGAAGCATCTGTGCATTTGCAGTGACATCTTAAATCCATCAGGGATACAAAAGTGCTCTCAAATTGTGACCTTTGTGTGTATGTTTTGTTTATAAAGCTTTTAGATATAGCAGCTTGTTCTCTAGATTATTTTGGACTGGTGAAGGGGAGGATATTTCATCGGCAAGATAAGGATTTGCAATCTGAATTTTAAAGCAATGGGGAGAGAAATAAAAAAGGAATAAAAAGGTCCAAGGTTCTGGGACACATTTTCATGAATAATAATAACGCTTCCAAAATGTTAATGGATTGTGTGTCATCTATTTGTAAAGCTGTAGAGGCTGCTGTGACAAATAAAATAATATATCAAATTTTAAACAGCATGGAGCCTCAGTGTGTCACACAGCAGATACAATTAAAGAGGATAATAATTGTCTGCCTGCTAAGTGAAAAGTCACAATGTGACAGCGCCATGCCCGGCTTTCATTTGCACAAGGGACGCTCAGTTGAGAGCCTGCCTATGTTTCCTGGGGAACTGTGAAAGTGAGGAGTGGTGGATGTCTGTCAAGCATTTTGAGGAGCCAAAGCTGTGATCTGATGATTCGGTGTTTAAGACCTCTCTTATGTATTTGTAGGGACTAGACCATGACTGACACTGCTGGGTACTTGTTCCCCGATAGGTGCAAAAAGTCCTTGTAGCACTAAATCTGCCACAGGTTTTGAGCCAGAAGATCACTGTTACTTCCCAGCAGCCCTGTATTTCTCACTAAGACTGTGGTTTTGGGTCTTCTCAGCCTGCCAGCACAGTCTTTTGCTATTGGATATGTCCTGGTCTAGCACGCAAAGGGTTACTTGTCATACCTCCAACTCTGGGGGGTCTGTGTTAGCAACACTGCTTTTGGGCAGCTTAGAGATGGATCAGGACCTGTTAGAGAAGACCTTAGGAAGAGACAGAAATGCAGACTAGATGATTTTAGGAGTGGCTGCCATGGTATGACTGCTGCTGTAAACGTAGTGTTAGGGTTGTGGTGGGCCAGTTTCTACAGCTGCTGGAAAGACAACAGAACCCTATTGCTTTGTATTTTTTATTCAGTCCTGGCCTGTTTCTCTTTGCTATGTTTTATTTCTTGTTGCTGGCATGTGTTGGCTCTGAGATATGAACTCTTGATTGCTACCTACTCATTAACTAGAAATAGGCAGGTTTATGCTATAAAAAGATTTCCACCTACATGATGGGCTGGTGAAAAATACACAACTGTAATGCTAAAATTCTGGTTTTGTCTTCAGGCCTTTGATCAAACATTTCTGTACCAAGCACATCAGCCTCCTTTTCAGATAATGGGAATTCTCATTCACTGTCAGCTAATGCCCAATGCTGTGTTGGTCTAGCAGAGGGTATTAGCCCTCGTATCTTACTAGTAATATTAAAGTATGACCAAGTCAAATTCATTGGTTTTTGTAAGTCTATGCTGTTCTGCAAGGCACATCAACAGATAACATTATCTCCTCACTATAACTTGTTGTAGGTAGTCGTTTAATTTTTCTTCTCTTGTGTCTTCCTAGGTTGGGAATCCCCTGGAGCACTAGTTTCTTCTGTTGGGCATACAATCCTTGCAGAGTTTCTGGATTCTGCTGGGACATGAAAACACAGCAAGTGCTACTGGACCTTAGGCTGATTGTGCCAATGACAGCCCAAGTTGTGGCATTGGGGGTAAAAGTGCAAATATCTCACATGCAGACAGAGCTATTAGCTTGAAAGGTCAATACTGAAGCAAATACAGAGGCCATCTGTGTTAGAAAGGTCTTGTAAAATTAGTGTGTGATAAAATGAGTAGTGGCATGGGAGTAAATAGATTTGCTGGACTATGCTCAGTGAAACACTAAAGCCGAGACTTACGTTTGAGTGGTACCAAGCTGTCTTGGGGCATTGTGTTCTGTCAGGCTGCTCTTCATCTGCCACCCCTGCATGGCCTTTCTCCTCATGTGTGTCATGTATGGGGATTTGTCGGAGTCCTCATAGGCTCTGAGATGCCCAGGTTCCACATGGCTTTTGTATAGCAGCTCTATTGGCTCACTCAGCCATGGCAATTGATCTCCCTTCAGAGGAGGCTGCTTTTGATTTTGCTCATGATCCTTACTGTTAAGCCATGAGGGAATCCTGCTGTAGTACAGAAGCAAAGCTCTAATTGTTTGGGGACATTAGTATTCTGTCTCTTCCCTGCATGAGATGAGCAAAAATGCCAATGCAGGTATGTGAATGCTGGCTGAGTTCAGACTGCCTGTGCTGGGGGCTGACTTCTCTGGAAAGCTGGTGGGGCTGGAGCTCTGGGCTCAGGCAGCAACAAGGGAAATGAAATTACAGTAACCTGATGGAGGTGCCAGAAAGCTTAGAGGGGAGCCTAGGTCCTCTTGATTTTCATTAGGCTCCCTAGAGAGGCTGTGGAATCTCCTTCTCTGGAGACTTTCAGGACCTGTGTGGATGCATGTAAGTGATCTGCCCTAGTTTTGGTCCTGCTCTGGCAGGGCGGTTGGACTACATGATCTTCTAATCCCTACCGCTGTGTGACACAACTGCCCCTATGCAGCTTGACAAACTATACCTTCACACAGTTTTGAAAGCCTCGTGGCTTCTTGGTCCAGAGAACACAAAACACATCCTTTTGATGTTTCCAGTGATCTTCAGGAACAGATGGGAAGAAATGCTCTTTTGGGGTCTTGAAGGACTGGGTGATGGGGGAAAGAGAGCTAGAGATTTGGGGTGGAGAGCAGAGTGCCTGCTCCAGGAAGTTCCCTTTGCCCAGGATCTGGTTCTGAATAGGAAACTCTGGGGAGGTTATAGGTCCCTCACCAGACACAGAGTGTACTTCAAGCAAAGAGGACAATAAGGGAAAAGCTGAGGCGCAACCCCCATCATGTCTTTCCACACTTATAATTGATCTGTATGGGTGAAGGAGGGTTTTGAACTTTTTATTCATGAGGTTCTGCTCTCTGTGCTGTTTTCTCTCTGTGTGTCCTACTGCTGGCATGCCAGGGCACACTGCATATATTTTTAAAATTTGATAGAGATCAAAGAAAGTCACATTTGAAACGGCATGAAGATGAGCTTTCAAAATGAAAGAGCTGGATGAGGGGCGGGTCTCAGTCATCTCTTCTCCAAATATTTTCATGTCAGCAGAAAAAACAAGAGCGAGGCTTTCTGACCTTGAAAAGAAGAGCTTGAGGGAAAGACTCCTTCATGCAATTTTTAATATTCTTACCAGTTACTTTTTTTTTAAAGCTGCTGTAGCTCATTGTAGATTTGAAGTAATGAATGTCACTCTCATATGGGGCAGTTCCAAAAATGAAAGACCTTGAGTGACTGAAAGCAATTAATGCACTATACAAAGATGTTATCAACATTACCTACATTTCTGACTTTCAGGTGTCTTGCTAACTTAGAGTTAGCCTGTCTGATGCACACAGGATTAGTTTCAAATCCATCATGTGAAACTTTACTAAAAAAAAGTGCATAGAAGGCACCTTATCTGGTGGCTGTTTTTTCATTATGATTTTCTTTTTCCTGATCTCCTGTATTTACAGTAGTATTGCTAAGGTTGCTCTAGGCAGCGATGCTCCTCCTTAATACTGCAGAAAGAGAAGACTATTTTCCGGTCCCTTCAAAAGACATTTTGTTTGCCGAAGACGTGGATGAGATTGTTATGGTGTTGCAATCTTAAGTGTTTTTTGTACCTTTAGCAAGGTCCCACAGTTATACTTGAGGGGGAAGATGTCCTTCCGTGAAAACTTCCCTTATAACAGACCTGGTTTTTGTACTGGGTGGATGCTGAGGGTCCTCCTCTGATGACATGTTCAGCTCAGGTACAATGATGAGCTGACTGTGTGTGTATCTGTTGTTATCAAGAGAGGTGATAAGGATGGAGTTGGATCCGAGCTGAAGTTAGTGATAAAATATTCCCTGATGTTAGTGAAGACAGTTTTACTTTGCTCTGGTTTGCACAGGAGTAAGAGGAGGTAGTGTTCAAATTTAAAATGTAGCAGGATCAATGCAAAAGACAGTAGATTGGAAATAGGGGGATTTAGTCCTGGTTCTGCTGCTGGCATTCTGGGTCTTCAGAAATGAAGTTGCAGCAACTCAATTCTGTCTTGGTTTCTCCAGTAAAAGTGTCTTGTAGTTGCTAATTCCCAGACTCACAACTTCTTGAACTCACACAAATTTTTTGCTTCAATTCCTGATTTTCTTTCAAGACTTACATTGGTGTTCTCTCTTTTTCTGGTCCTATTCCCTGGCCATTTTTTGTCTTGAAGACCTTCTTTATGCTAAAATGAGTTTCCCTTCCCCTGCTTCTTCTCGGGTTAGCAAAAGTTATCACTGTTTTCACCAGGACTTTAAAAGCTGCACGAATACATATCCTGCCTGAAAAGCTGGTGATGTGAAGGGCTGAGGGGGGTGTGTGTGTCTGCTTATTTAAAAGGGATAGAGCACAGCATTATCAGGTCAAACATGTCAGTGATGCAGAGGAATGTAGCAGCAATAGGGAGATGGGCAGATATTTGGGTGAGCTGCAGTGTAATCCATGCACACTTGTGCCAGCAGAAGTGTGGAACTGCAGAGAGCAGTGATGTGTCTCATATGGTGCAGATACTTTCATGACATGGTTTCAGAGCTCCGCAGTCTGTTTGCTTCAGTTGTTTATCCTGCAGCCTACAACAATGTGCACAAATTGCAAAACCACACATTTGAACTAATTTGCAGAATATCTGAATATGTTTGCCTACTTGAGTCGTGTGTGACCAGGGACAGTAACACCACCACAGAGGTCATAGTCATGAAACTCCTCTGTCCTTGGCAGAAGAGATGCTAACTTACTGTAGCAAGTGAAAGCAGGGAGGACATCAACTTTATTTAGGTGGCCTGTGCTGTCTTTCTTCCATGCCAGCAGTGATTCATCTGTGGTCTATTAAAGAATAACCCGCATAAGCGATGAGAGGATGTTGTAAAATACAGGTGAGTTTTGCTTGACAGAGGGTTAGTCCAAGGAGATGGAGCTTATCACCCAGAGCTCATAGCACAGCCCTTCTTGGAAGCGCTGTTGGAGCTCAGTCCGGGGTCCACAGCCCGTGGCTTTGCAGAAGGTCCTTCCAGCCAGGGAAGCTGCTCTCTGGTTGAGCTGCTAGGGGATGAAGTTATTCCTAGTCATCCAAAAAGGATGTTTCTCTCTGCTAGAGCTCACAGTGCAGGGCTATTGTCATGCTAGTGCCCCAAGCCTGTGCTTCCCAGCTGCTCACTGGCAGTGTCTTTTCTACTACAGAGAAATGAAGGACCTTGGATTTTTCTTGGCAGCATCTGATGTAGCGGCCAATTGGTGGTGTATTGTCAAACACCAACTACAAGCCCCACTTTCTTTGTGTGGGTGCCTAGCATGATGTCCCAGGGAGATCTGGCCTGTTGAGATTTTCCACCAACTATGCTCTGGAGCTATTTGCACTTTGAGCTAGAGAAGTAAATTAAAGCAGTCAATCAAGCCAACTATGTAAAGCAGAGCTTTGTAGTGGTTGGGGAAGTGGTTTTGTGATGTGAGTTTTGGGCTTTCAGTTACCTCTTCCTCTCCCTTGCTATAGCCTTCCCACATCAACCCTCTTACCCCAGTCCTATGTCAGTAGCAGTTGAGTCTTAAACAGGGTTTAATTATTTTAGCAGAGCTAGTACAAAAATGTAGGGCTGTGGCTCATGAAGTCCTGAAAGAAGTACCTGTTGCCTGTAGACCAAGGACATGCACCTGCCCCTTGTTCTGATGGAAAGCTTGCAGTCCTTACTGATTGCACCAGGGATTGTTTTCACATTGGTGCTCCCAGTGACCAGCAGTTTGGAAGATTCTGCCCACGGTCATGGAGTTTCTCTTGTTTTGTTGTCTCCCAACAGCAAAGTTTTCTAAAGATAAAATATAAATTACTGGAGAAAAGTGCAAAATCTAGTTTGGTTAAAATTTTCTTCAGTTTTCTATAGCTTTCCCCTGAAACAGTCTTATAAAAAATTTAATTTTAGCCTGCATGAGCTAAAGTTTTGAGTAGAAAGTATAACCCAGCAGAGAGGAAAGATATCCAATAATCCTGTTTTAAAATAGATACACCGACTGGTTGCACCTGTGTTATTTTAGACTATGTTTTTCAACACATTTTGCAGTGGCAGAAGAAAATATGATCTAAAATTCTATAAAGATTGTTTTCATCAGAACATTTCTCATTTGTTTTAAATTTACTAGGAAGAAATACAGCTTTTATTTCCTTCATTAAATTGAAAGTCCAGGCTAGAAATACATATTATTGTCAGAAGTGGAGAATTATTCAGTGGATAAATGTCATCTTTATCATGAAGAATGTTTCCTAGCATACCAAGTAATACCTACTTCTCTGTTGATAAGAAAGAAAAATGTTAGAAACTCTTACATTTGCAAAGCAAACATTTCTTCTTCACCAAATTGGGGTGTGCTAAGAGTTTGGTTATCTAGGCTGTGCTCTCTCAGCCATCCCAGTCCAAGTGTTCAAGAACTCATGCTGTTAGTAATAAAATAGCGTTGGTAGTCATGAAAGCCACAGTACGTGACAAAATTTTATAGTATCCTTTTCTAAGTTAAAAATACTCATGTGGTGGAAGGTCAGCCTGTTACTTGTTTTATGGAGAAGGTCAATAGCAGAGTTGCTAAGGGTAGAGAAACTCACCTCTGAACAACCAGTGAGTGTTTTCCTGGGTGAAGGTGGTGAGGCCCCAGTTAGACATGATTTGTGCCAGTGGTAGGAAAGTCCAACAAGCAGTTGCATGTTCCATGTACTTGGTAAGTGTCTGTTTTTCAAAGATGCAAAAACAATAACGCAGAAAGATTATTTGGATGGCTGGAGACAAACAGTATTTTTCTCATTGATAAACGCAAGTTTAGTAACAAAAGGGAGCTGCTTTGAGGACCAAAGGCTGGAGTGACTTTTGGGTCATAAAAAGAGGTATTTTGAAACTGCAAAGGAGGATCTCAAGAAACCAGATATAAGGTGTGGTATTCAGGTCAGGAGTAAGATCTTTATATTTAGGTGCCTGCTTGTAGGTGCCTACATGTACACTTGGTATCTAAGATTGAATTGTAGTTGGTGGAGTTCAGGTCACTAGACTGGAGAATGTTGTTCTCACCATAAAGCTAGTGAGACTGTTCACCTGAATCATTCCTTAGGCCAATCGTGGGATGCAGTGTCCTAAATACAGACACCTTTCACCATTTGAGATGTTCTAGGAAGTCCCAGGTGGTCTCTAGAAGAATAGAAGCCTTGACAGACATTGCTGGGTACCCACCAGTCTTCTGCAGACATCCTGATTGTCCTCAGATGGTACTCAGCATGTCTGGTTAGTGAACAAAAATGATCACTAAAACACCATTAACTGTGGTGGGATTGTAGAAACTCAGTGTAAATGTAGGCAGCCAAAATCTAGGCTTCTTAATCTGAAATTGAATCAGAAGCAAGTTGTCACCAGCACCATTCAGCGCTGGGCACAGTGTGACTGCTGTGTTTAAATGAAATGTGCTGTATTTGTCAGGGTAGTTAAGTGACTTTTCACTATGAGGAGGCAATCCTTTCACCAGCCTACTTCGAGTCCTGACTGCTGGGTGCTTTTCAGATGTAAGATAGTAAAGAGAAAAAAATCTCTGCTATGCTCTGAACAGGCAGGGAAATGTGAAGTCTGGCCACATTGCTTACCTCAGCAGAAGCTCTGTGACTTGCAGGCGCAGCAACAATATTCCACTGAGCCCTCACTGCCCCCTTGCCTTGGTCAACACCACACAGTGTGACAGGAGGGGTGGGTGGGCACAGTGGAGCAACCACCACGTGTGGGAGCAGAGACAGAGTTGCTTTGTGTATGAACCATCATCTGAAATCCCTTATTTCTTCAGTTGCCTTGAGGCAACAGAATTTTTTTCCCCCTACAAACTAGCTTTGTGGTTGTTAATATTAGACTTCAGAAATGCTCTTAGCCTCCTAGAAAATGACTTTATGGAGTCAGTGCTGCTATGTCATGTATGCTCTCCTGCTGAGGCGGTATTAAAGCATCCCTGAGAGGACCCCCTCACCCCAGGTGCCGTTTTGGATTTTTCCTGTATGGCTGATGCTGTCCCAGCCTTTTCTCAATGTTTTATTTGTTCTAGTGCCTTTCTGCACAACAGTCTTTGGCTCGCTCAGACTCTGCAGGGAGCCTTGTGTCTCGGTTTTTCACTTGGCTGCTGTGGACAAGCATGTGTGTATGTATGTGCACGCAGGAGGGAGCAATGGTATTTAAAATTCAGCAACCTTCAACTTTGTATTACTGCATGTAAAGCAAAGCTTCAAACCATTTATTTCTAGGCTTCTGCCTTGATTCCAAGAGTTTTGATTTAATCTTGAAATATTTAATCATTTCCTTGGCAAATGATGCTGAAATTGGACAGATGGTTTAAACTTAGCTCTCTTCCCTGGAGAAAAGCTGCTCAATTAAAACAACTGTAGCTCTCACACATTCGATTCATCCTTATCAGCCTGTTCCAATTAATCCTCTAAATGCAGTGTTACATAACGTGGGATCCTCTCTCCCTCATTTACTTTTCTATCTTGTCATTGTTTCCTTTGTGTTTGTTACTTGCACAGACAGTTGTTGGGAGTCAGGAGAAAGCTGCTGGGTTGGAAGAAGTGTGTGAAATGTCTCCATTACGTGTGTAAGAGCAAAAGGAGGGTAGTGCCCAAGCCATCACGCTCAGTCACTCATGCTTTCGCTCTCCGATGCTGTTTTTCTCCATGGACAAATAATGACCTTTGTAAATCCTTACAACAGCAGAATTATGCTTCTATTACACTGTTTTCTGTGTAGCTGCATAATCCCTTCCTGCTCCTGGTGCTGAAATTGCTGGGCATACATGGTATCACCACTCGTGAAAATGTGCTTCCGCATGTGCTGGGGAGTGCAGTTTCTTTAGCTGCAGAAAGGACAGAATTAGAGCTGGACTTAAAAAGACCAGAGTAATTGATCGTAATAAATCCCACTGGAGACTGAAACATCTAACACTGTCAGTCTTGACTGTGTAGTACTGCCTGCATCACTGCACTCTGACATGGTATTGAGAACAGTAATTTGGATTTAATAGGCCTGGATGTAATTCAGGCAGTCAGTGAGGGGTGAAGTTTTGCTGTGAATAGCACTGGGCTGTGTTTCGAGGCCGTGCTGCTGTGGAGTGGGGAAGGAGCAGGCTTACACTGGGTCCTTTAGCTTGCCGTTGCTTTGGACTGGCGGTGTTCTCCATGGCTGTCCCACAGAGTCAAGGTGAGGTCTCCAAAGCCTGAAGGCTGCACCCACTGATAGCACTGCCAGGCTGCCCCACTGGAGGAGAATAGCAGCCGAGGGAAAAGCAGAATTCATGCTTAGTACAGATTTCTCCAGTGTACCTTTGGATCCTTGAGTAATTAAAATAAGGTTTTGTTAATTTCCCAGAGTGGATTTGTTTTTTATGTAGTACTGTTTCAGTTAATGTCAGTTGAGAATATATTTGAATGCAGAGCTATGGAAGCAGAACATTCTGTTTGAAACTGAAAGGGTTTGTGGGGAGCTGCAATATGAAAAAACGTGAACTTATCTAATAATCCTGCAAGTCAGAAATAGCAACAATTTATTGACAGAGCATGGGTTTTCTGTACTCTTTATTTTTCCAGTGCTATATCCAAGGCAGTAATTAAATGTGGAAGGTAATGGGAGCCTGCCTACCTGGGGTATTGTTCCACTGCTTCATTCTCCATGAATTCTAGTGAGTATTAAAGGAAATTTCAGGTCTATTTAAGAAATCTTTCATGTTATCCCTAGAATTATTTCTATTTATCGCATATTAAATCATTAATGTCCCTACTTGGCATACTTGAAGAAAGATTGAAACAAAACCAAAGCAAATCTTTATAGCCTAAAACATTTGTAAGCCATTCAAGGATGTCTATTACTAGGGAAAATCTAATCACTGATCCTCTCTAAATCCAAGTAGTTACAACTCTGCGTAGAATAATGCTTTGTCGTACAACGTCTGGTGCTATTACGTTTAGGTTATATGTTAGTAGGAAAAACATCTTTGCCATTTAAAATCAGAACTCTACAAAAAAAATTACTTGAAGTATTTTGTGGAATTTTCTCTTTTGGCAAAAACATATGGACCTAAATTTTCCCCACTGGAGCTCTTACTACAAGGTGGAGTCTAAACACTCACTTTTTCTGTCTTAGTCTCTCCAGCTGTAGAAAAAATTAATTGTGGCCACGAAATGATGTTGGAAAATTCATTTTGATTAGATTCATCGGGGGCTCTGGAGTCCTCAGTGGCATTGGATTTTGATGGTATAAAGTTTTCTTGTTGCTATTGGAAAAACCACTGTGCAAATATTTGTAAATAAATGAATGGAAATGCAAATACCCTGATTGTTTTGTTCTAAGCAGCCAACTCTGAACACCCCTAATTTGTGGAAATTAATTACAAAACACAACCATATGTCCTTGTAATTACAAGAATAGATGGAAGCTGAGTATGAATAAATCTCTTCATCAAAAACACCAATTGTAATCCCTCCTTGAGGACATTTGATCCAGCCCCTGGGCTTGCTCCATGCTACCATGTATTAGGGTGCCATGTATCTACATCCTCTGGAAAAGCATTTACCATGATAGGCTGCTTAGACTAGCTTTGAAGTGGAGTAGTGAGAACTAGATTTTTAGTGGTGGCTGAAGCACTTCTCACTCTCTCTGCCCACTGAAACCTGGGTAGCAACAGGGACTACCCCCAAGCTGATTTTTCCCTTTCCTACATGGCTGTCTTGCAGCAGGAGTGAGCAGAAGAGAGAATATATATGAATCTTTAAGTCTGTCCTGAGGTACTCGGTTCAGTGCTGTATCAGCATGGAGACGGCCTCATGTAGAGCCGGGACTGGCAACTGCTTGAGCCATTGTTGCCAGAAGACATTGGAATTTGCTACTCTTTATCTTTCAGTTTTCTGCAGCTGATATACATGAAGAACATTAGCCGCTGTAATCCAGGATTCATTTGTTGACTTGTGTGGAGTTACTACTTCTGTTTCCCACTGATGGGGCTGGAGCAGAGAACACTAATGGTATTGTTGAAGGTCATACAGAGGGAGGCCATACCTAGAGCAACCTAAAGATTTGCCAGAGTGTTGTGGTTATTTTCTTTTGACTGACTGCTGGGATAGCAGAGACCATATGATCTTCAAAGTCCCAGATAAAAAGAGAGCCTAATGACTAATCTTGACCTGACCAACGCTGCATGTAAAACACTTTCAGGTTTCCATTTGATCTCTGGGAGACAATCCCTGGTTATTGAATTTAGGTCATCATCCTGCTCTTCCTGGGCTACAGCTGCCAGTCTTCATCAGTTCATGCTTTTAGTTAAGTGACTGTCAGGAAAAAATGATAGAAAGAAACCTGAAGCTCAGGACAGGTTCAGTATTAAAATATCCTCTTCAGGGCTGTCATCGTGCTGCATAAAGCTTTTATAATTAGAGCTGATTGCTTGTGACACCATGTGATTTAAAGATTTTTTGCACAGACTCTGACATTGCTTTGCACATCTTCTGTGTGACCATCCATCCACCAAAGAGGCAACTCAGTAAACGAATGTGTAGCTGAACACAAAAGCATATACAAGTCTTATACCAAATAACTTTATTTAAAAAGCTAGGCATGAAGCTCAGCTCCCTTCTTAACGTTTTTTCCCTCTGGAGTCTCTGTTGTTTTTTAAATGTATACTAACAACTCTAATGTGCGCTTTACTCATTAGACTGATGATTACATATTTATTCTCATATTTTAAGACTTTGACTATAATTAAATGACTGCTGTCAACCATCTTGCATCTCTGATAAACAGGCCAAACAGGAGCAGAATGAAATATGTCTAAGGAGTACAGACTCAAAGCCAAGAATTAATTCTTCTAAACCTTATTGCACTTGAATAAAAAAGATTCAGCCAAGGAAATACTTGGTGTGAACATCAAAAGGCAGCAGCCGATTATTTTTCTTGCTTCATACTGCCTACTACAACTGTCTGTTGTAGTTTGAATTTTCTTTTTTTTCTTTTTTTTTTTTTGATGATTGGCTTCCAAAATTGCAAGCAGATTGTTTGTGGTCCTGCGAGCAAAGGTATTTGAGCTTAGGGTTTTAGGTTTCCAGCTCCTCCTCTTTATTCACTTTTTGTCCATGTTTTGAGGAGAACACACAACACTGTATTGCAGCCCTCTTGCCATGGGAGTATGGTGGCTATAGAAATCATCATGATGGAAATGAAGGACTGGTTTGGAAGCACAGAGAACAAAGAACTGGACTTTAAAGCACTGAGGGTCTTGTGCATGGACTGAAAGGACTCCATGTTTCCACACTGAGCAAGAACTGCTGGAAGTCTCTTCTCTTTATGGGGTTTGACACTTTGTCTCAGTTATGTAAGAACATGTGACTAATCTCTCCATGTCTTTGTGAGGTTTTTTTAATGTGGGGTGAATTAAACATACCTTCTTGCTCTTCCCCAAATCAAGTTAGCTTTGGTTTTGCCTGAAATTTGTGGGTTTTTTTAATCCTTGGTTATCCTTTGTTTTGCTTTCTCTTTTTTGTTTTAGCCCATTACCTAAATTAATTAGTTAACTTTGTCTCAGGATAAACCCCTTGACAGTCTTCCCTGTATAGCATTTGGCATTTTGTATCCCAGGAGCGGGATGTTTCCTGCAGTTTGTCGATAGCAATTTGGTTTTCTGTGATAGCAATTTGAAAAATTCCCCTGACAAGTCCAATACCTGTGATTTAAATGTGTGACAAATATGAGGTGACTTGAACAGTCATTTCAAGTAACTTGTCAAGATATTGAAGTTCTTGGGTCAATCTAAAAATGAGAGAAAAAGCCATTAATATCTATTAATGTAAAACTGGCATTGACAAAGCTGTATGCCTTTAAATGGGGTAGAGAAACGCATGTGGCTGACATGTTTGGAAATACTTTGTGAGGACTGCACAGAAGGGAAGCTTGAATGCATAACCCTTGTTTTGTTGGTTTGGGGTTTTTTTCATTTTATGAAATTGGTATAGAATGTACCTTTTATTTCTAGCAGCATCACATGAAATTCGGAGCCCCTGAGGAAACACTGCTCAGATTTGCCAGCAGTTAGATACGATTTTTGTATTTAACCTTATTGTTGAAATTCACCAATGATAAGAATGGTGGAGTTAGAGGCTGGGGACCCACCAATGCAAAGTGCAGCCCATTGAAATGGTAACTATGGTGAGACATTCCAGCATCATGAATTTTGTTTCTGTCCTTAATTGAGGTGAAAAGTGGGAATTTTGAATTGTTATGCAGAGAAGAAAGATTTCCAGGGAGAAACACCAGACAGATTTCTTGAAATGCAGTATTTCATTGGTGTCAAACTATTCCATGAATGTCAGGCATTTCTATCTAATAAGGTGAAAAATATATTCTACCCTGTCTTGCACTATTCTATTGCCTTTGCAATGGGGAGGAGAAAAGTGCAGGTGGAGATGAAACAAGAAAACAAATTTTGACTTTAAAGTATTCAGAATTTTTTTCCATGGAAAATACCAGGTGGGAATTCTTCCTGGGAAATACCACTTCATGCAGTGCAATTCCCCCCATATTTAACAGTTTGTCTTGGGTTATGGAATATAAAATTTGTATTCTATTTTCATCTGTTGAAAGCAGTTGAGAAGCTATGTGGTTTTGTCTCTTGTAACTCCAGGGGGATGGGGGAGTGAATGCCTCATACTGGCCCAATTGTTAAAACCAGGTGCGGCAATGTTTCTTAGCTATCTTCTGCTGATGGACCATTAAGGCTCATATCATCCCATTGTGAGACGCTTCACCCAGTGGGGGGAGGTGGGGGGAACTGACTGTTTCCACCTGCATAAAACGGGACTCAGGCACACTAGGGGGTGGCTCTACTGGATTTTGCAGAGGAAAAGAGCTATATAGCTACCCTTGCTCCAAGCTGCCTTCCTCTGCCTGGCCCAGTTT
>VZRI01012533.1:0-31724 GCA_013397515.1 Upupa epops | reverse complement strand
CATCCTATGATCCTATGAATACATTGACCTATATATAAAGAAAAACTAAGCTCCTGAAACAATTGCTTACTTAGTACATAGCCTAGTTATCTATCAATATTATTCTGCTGTATAAATAAAAGCTGCACACCTGTCTCATCTACTTCTACACTCATATTTCATTGTTTCACGAATTGCTCACACTTAATGAAACTGGTAACATTTGCTTATGCTTTGCGTGTATTGAATAACATAGGGCAGCTAGATTGCTTTCCATGCAATCTTCTGCAGAGTTCTTTGTATGGATTGTTGTCGTTATCTGGTAGCTAAGTTACCAAACATTCTGTGACATCCAATAGAATAAAATAAAATCCATAATCTTTGCAATAAATGATAGAAAAACAAGAAGTTGTTTAAAAGCTTCACTACTTCACCATTGAAAAAAAAAAACAAAAAAACATCTGAAAATTACCTCTAGATACAGGAACAAGATAGAGGAGATAGCCTATAATTTTTACCTTCATCTGCCACCAAAACACTAGATCAAGTTATTGAGTTAAACTGTAAAGACATAAAGCTTGAATTAAGAGGACAGAAGCTGGTTACACATTGGAGCATGGTCAGGAGAGCCTTCTTAGTGCCCAGATTGTTGTAGAAATCACACATAATTTAATTTCAAAGGTGTTTGTGAAGTAAGTCTCACAATACAGCAGTCAATATTTATTCTGCATCATTGACGCAAATATTGGCCAAATGCAGAAATAGCAAATGTCTCTGAATGATAGAAGATTGTTAAGATTTTTATTAGCATCTTTTTTTGTTTTATAAATAGCTCCTGAAAGTAAGTATCTTATGTTAGAAAAGCATGTGCAGTTATACATCTTTAGACCATGAATGTAGCTTTCAATATAAAACCAGTGGATCTAATCAAAAGCACTGGTGTTCAAAATTACTATTGCAAATCACCAGCATGAGAAGAAGTATCAACCCTGCCTGCAACTTCAAAGCATTATTCATCATTCCCTGTCTGGACAGCATTTTCAGAAGCAAGTACAAAATTAGCATGCTAGAACAAAAATGAAAAGAGGTCAGAATTGAAAATTAAAACCAAGATTAGTTACAGTGAAAAATCTGAAGAAGGTATAAATTTAATCTGCACTTGTAAATAGCTTCTAGTCCCTTGGCTCCCTTGCTATTCAACATCTGAAGGTGTCTATAAATACAAACCTAACTGAAAGTTACTCTTGACCTTGACTGCTTCTCAATAAATAAGATATTTTCACTGGTACAGCAGTACATCCTTTTCTGCCAAAAGAAAATCCGAAGAAAATTAAAGGATTGAAAATTTGTCTCCAAGCTGGAAACAAAGCCCTCATTTGCATGACATAGCAAGTTTTACTGAAGAAAACACTGTCAGAAGTTCAGTATCAGCTGCTCATCAGAAACTTAAGTGAATCAGTTAATGCATCAAGATGCTCATAATAACTTTATGGTACACCATTCCTGGATTTTTTTCCTTTAGTGAAAAACCTGACAAATTTTCAAAGACACATAAGAATCACTCACCCTATTTATCCTAATTCTTAACAGAAATCTGGACTAGTGTCCTAGTTTGAAATTTGAGCAGGTTTCTTGGCCTGAGGAATTAGGAAGTTGCTATGGCAACTTGTGAATTTTTTTCAGCTGTGCAACCAGAACAACAGATGTGTAGCTTCCAGTTAGGAGTTTCCAGCACCTCATTCTTTTTAACTTCACTGTCATCTATTGTTCAGAGATGATATATGTCACTGAAGATAGGCCCCCTAGAATGTGGTGAATGGAGAGAGAGAGCAGTGCTTCTAAGATCAGCGGAAAGAAGATGTCATCTGAATTCCACTGTTTGCTTAAATGGAGGGAGTTCTTCCTTCATGCACAGCTGTAGGAATCAGCACACAGGAAGTGAAAGACTGGCTTGGAAACACATGGAACAGGAACTGGACTTTAAAATGCCCACTGATGCTGAGGGACTGGGACTCTGTGTTTGCACAGGGAGCAAGAACCACTGGAAGCCTCTTCCATTTGAGAGATAGAAGATAGCCATTTGGCTCAGTTATATAAAAGCATGTGATTTATCTCTCTGTCTTTGTGTGGGGATTTTATGTTGGGTGAATTAAGTGTGTCCTGCTGTTTTTCTCTAAATTGGTTAAGTTTTGATTTTGCCTGCAAATTATAAGTGTTTTTCTCCTTGGGTTTTTTTGTTTGGTTGTTTTGTTGTTTTGTTTTGGTTTTTTTATTTGTCCATTAGGACATTAATTAAATTAACTTCTTCATTTCATCTCAGGATAAACTCTTTACAAGAACAAAGATTTAAATTTCCAGATACAAATACCCATGCAGCATTTTTAAAAAAAATACTAATGAAAAATTTTTGAACAAAATGTTAATTGTTTACAATTTCAAGCTTATAAAAAATAATCTATCCTTCTGGAAAATACTTCCTAAATAATTGTAATGGCTTTTTTATTTTAAATTGTGGTTTATATCTATAAAACATTATCAGAAAGAACCTCAAGAAAGTTTGATCAACAACTACAGTGATTTCACCATGTACGAATCTCTACTGTAATATTCAGCCAACATGTTAATAGAAAGGTATAATATCTCTACTAAAGAAAATTCACATTTCATTAATATTATTTCTTATTTTGTTCTATTAAAGCATTACTACCTTTTAGAAGGAGGCATATGAAAATGAGAAGAAAAAATCAGTTTGAAAAAAGAATGCAGAAGTATTGTATTTTACTAGAGTACACTTACATATTGAAACTTCTAGCTATACGATCTACCAGATGCCACTGAAATATTCCTGAAATAACAGATCACATTCCAATAGAATTTAGGCTAGACTACAACAACAGCTTCAGGGGCAGTTCTTGTGAGCGAAAGTCAATTCAAGTTTGTACTGGCTTCAGTACAGAAACACGTTAATGTAAATCAATATTGTGAATACTTAAAATAATTATCGGATAGTTACTTTTGCCCAAAATGCTAAGGATCAACTTCCTCATGGTGCTCACTGCATGTAGAGCTCAACAAAACACTTTGGTAAGAAGTTAAAAAAAAAGGTAGACACTCTCTCTAGTAAAGTTTAAACATGTGTGACATGCAGGGGACCAGCCGCTATAAACATATGACCAGTACTCAAAAACTCCTGCTCTTGGCTGGTGATGCGCAACGCTCAGGGCCTTTCAAAGATCTCCAATGGCCCTGCCTCGGTGTCCGCTGAAGCTTTTTAATTCAGCACTGTAGATCAGGCACTGCAGCATTAATCTCTACCATCTCCAGGAAAGAATTTGTTGAAAACTAGTGTTAATGTCATACGTCTATTCTTCTGCCAACAGCAGAAATAAAACTTATCAACACATCATGAAAAATGGTCAATTCAACAGCACAATCCTTCTCTACTTGGAACCACTGATACAAGGTGGCAGTAATGCCAGAAGTGGCCCAAAAATGGTCACCAGAAACTGCAGATGCTTCACTTTCACGCACAAAGTAAAGAAGCCATCACATGTAAATGAAGGAAGGAACACTAGCCAGATAAGAGACCCTGCATGAATCACAGGATTTACTTTACACCAATCTTCTCTTCCTACAATATGCAGTATAGCATTCTTAAACACCAATACTGGAGATCAATTGATCATAAAACTACACTTCAAAATAATTCACCAAAAAAAATCACTAACACAAATGCTGGTTTTAATAAACAATTCTGAAAAATCCTAAAAACCAGATGCTTCAATAGAAATGTGTTTGATAGCAGATAATGTTCACCAATAGAAAGAATCAGAATGTATTTGCTGCCTAGGGCATGTTAGGTTTCCCAAAGTTATACATCTTCGAAGAGTACAGTAGAAATAACTGTTCTCCATTAACCTCATACAGTGAAGTGGCAAACATAAAGGCTGAGAAGAATGAGAAATGAAGTCACCATGTATGTGGCCTGCCTTCCTAAGAAAGACTGAATGTTTTGGACAGCTGCACCAAGACCTAATTGAATTCCTATTCACCTGTTATGAATCAGATTCCTTCCATCTGTTTGACTCCCAAATGATCTTTCACATGACAGAAGTGCAAATACAAATAGCCATGAAAAACCTGACAACTGTTCTTGAGAGAAAGCAAGAGGATTATAAACTAATTTTGACTGTACCCATAGAAGTGTTGATAGTATGAAGGAAAAAAACCCAAACATGTAGTACCTTGTAGATATTAGAGTTTTTAATATATGCATTTGTAAAGTTCTATGTTTAAAAAAGGAGTATTAGGGAAAATATTTTCAGAATGAAATAGAAAATATACATAATAATTTACATTGAAGATTTTAGATTTTTATTTCTTCCAGAATTTAGCTTGGCTAAATGCCTGAGCGGTGTATGGTATGCAAAAAAAACAGACGTGTCTTTGTCACAGTTTGACATTTTCAGATGTTTCTTATGCATCTCTGAAGTGGCTGTTTCTTGCCTGCAAGTGAGAAAAACCCTTTGAAACATAGAGATCTCATAGCTTCCCACAGATGCAATGCTTCCCAAATTCCCTCTGACTCACTGGCTGCATAGGCATGCATGATGTGGGGCTGACAGTTTGTTCAGTTTCAACTTTTTCTTTTATTTCCCCAAATCTTGTATACATTTTTCATCTGAAAGTTTTTCTGAGTCATGCATTGCTACTCAGTGATGTTAGCTTGGATGCCAGGTTTAGAGCAATTTGTGGTATTAGTTGCTGCCTTTTCTCAATAGTGACAGGACCATCACATAAAGCAGTCAGGTTTTCTTCTGCCTTCCAGAACTAACTGCTAATAATCTCATTTCAAATCTAAACCTTTGTTAGGTCAGAATAGACCTTAAAATACTTGTATTTATATTTTCAGTTAAAACATGGAGAAGTTACACAAGAGTGTTTAAAATGTTCATTAGTGATCTCAAGTACAAAATGCTAAATAAAGCACATAGCTTCAGGGAAGATGCTGGAGACAATTTGTCCATACAACAATAGATTTTTCTTCCACAGTGTGCTCTATTCATCGATAAAAGGATATACCAGTTCACTGAACTATTTTAAGAATGAAAGTGCTGGTGTGCATGACTCATACTTTATTAAGGTAATGACAGTGATGCATCCTATTCAGATAGGCATCTCACGGCTGGAGATGATCTTGGCATGAAAGCAGCAATATACTTATGCTATTCCAGAGCAATCATAGAATAGATATCTATTTGTGAACAAAATAAATGCTCACAATCAAATAAATAATTACATCTGTTATCAGAATGCAAGAAAACACATTAGTAAGAAGCATTTGAGACTCCAAGTATAGGTACGCACATGGCTGCATGTACAAATGAGAGCAATGTTGTCCAGGTTGCCTGCAAATACTTACTTAGTACATCTTTCTTAATTTTATTTTCCCTGGAAAGATTTAAAAATATCACTTCATACTTAGATGTTTATTAACTGCATCTTGCAAAGCAGATATTTCTATAATCTCCAATACTATTTCTGAAGAAAGCTATCCATATTTGCAATTGCGGCTGCTGCTGCTGGAAACACCTGGTCAGTGAGACAGGGAC
The DNA here is from genome assembly GCA_013397515.1 of Upupa epops. Lineage (NCBI taxonomy): Eukaryota > Metazoa > Chordata > Aves > Bucerotiformes > Upupidae > Upupa > Upupa epops. Next base: position 26,133 of record VZRI01012533.1, on the reverse strand, counting down.
CTGAGAAAAACAAAGAACAATTCTTCTCACCTTCCTCAGTCAAAACATTGAAAATAATTTGTGAGGGTGTGGAGAAGGGAAGGCCATGCAATCTCATTATTTCTAACATACAAATTGAAACAGTAGTAAACTAAGGTGTCTATGTGAAGTGGGTGGAAAGTCACCCTGCTGGTTGGGGTATTTTTGCAACATCAAAACTCCAATCTGCTCTAAGGACAGAGGTTTGGGCTCCAGGCAAGAAGGAAGCGTGAGTGCTGTAGTTTGAAGGAACTTTTGCACCTCAGGAATGCATTTGTTAGGATGATTCTGTCTTAAGATAGAATGACTGACTGGTGGACTGTGAAGGCTGCAAAATCCAGCCTGCGGAAGCAAGGTTAGATCATTATCCTCTGACTTGGTAGACAGAGTTAGTTAATGGCAGACTGTTAAACCCCTGCAAGCAAAAGGAAAAGAGAGAAAAACCCCACAATTCAAGCAGCTATTGAAGCAGAAATACAGATAAATTCCCAAGCGGATCAGCCATGAGTGAGGATCAATATCCAGATGTCTAGTAGTATGCTTATCCCAACAAGAAATACTGTGAAATAAACACAGAGAAATTATTCCAAAGATTCTGAAGTGGGGTCAATTGCTTTCAGATTACAAAATCAGAAACCTCTTATAAACATGGTAAATAAGAGAGTATTATGAAGATATAACAGTCATCACTCCCTGCTGTGTATGCCTGCTTTACATTTCAGATGTAAATATAGAACACATTTCATATAAAAATACATATAGAACATAAACAAATACATAAAACATATTTTTGTTTATATCATGCTTACATCATAGTATTATATAAATATATATAAGAGCAAAAGTATAATACATTCAGCCTATGCAGTATCAATTCAAAAAAGCATGCAAAGCACAAAAAGTCTAAATAATTAATTGCAGATAGTGGCATATCTTTTTTTTTATGAGATACATTAATCGATTTTAACTAGCCTCAAAATGACATTAATGATAATATTATTTAAAATTAACTATTAATGGAGCCTATTTTCATTAATGCTGGGGAAAGCTTAAAACAGTAAGTACAACAGAGAGTCAAGTGTCAAGAAGGGGTGTCAAGTTTGTTCTGTCCCATAAATTTTAGAACAGTTGTGAAAACAACAGTGAAATCATGTCATTCATGAGTCATCCAAAGAGCAAGCTGACAACATGTTAAAAGGTTAGAATAAGCTTTCTTATTCCTTCCCTCTCCACTTGATTAGAAACATCTGTACTTCAGAGAGACAAATGATTAAGACAGGGCTAATAACTAAATTAAAATTATTTAGCACAAAAACAGAAAGGCTGGATTGATACGAAGGAGGCTGGTAACAATCCTCAGAATTGCCTATGTGCAAGCTACCAAAAAAAAGAGACAAAAATAGACTCCTTAGTGAAGGCAAGCAGCAAGTCAACTATTTTTAACTCAGATCTTCAAATGCATTTTTAAATTGTTTACATTTAGGAACAACCCCTTTAGCATCTACAGGCAGTTTGACCTGATGAGTTAGCATGAAAAACATTGTTTATATGTTTTGCCTATCACATGCATATTACATTTTTAAACTAATTTCTCATTAGCACTCTGGCAAGAACTCTTAAACAATTTTTTGTCTGTGCAAATGTATTTTTGAAAAACACGTTCATGTCTACATAAATACAATTAAGCTGTTAGTAGTCTCTTGATATTGCTTTGTAGCAATAACAAGAAATAAAAAAACAGCTGAAGTGCCTCCCTGTAGTCAGCACATGCTCCCAGGCTTTCCCATGGGTCATATCTTCCAGCATATTAATGAAACAGCCATTTAAAACACTAGTATCCAACTGCAAAGCTAGGCCACCCAAATAAACTTGATACTTCTGCCTATTGTTACTGCCACTTGAAAAGAATAAAACATTTTGCAGGAGGGAACAGAGTACCTGTAATAACAGCAACCACAACTAAAGAAGTATCCAACTAAACCTTGTATAGGAGCCTACTTCTGCAGCTGTGACATGGGAAACATTATACATCCCAGTAGACTTCATGGGAGGACCCAAGTGTCTTGTATGAGCAACAAGTACCATAAGATTGAGAGCCACATATTGTGCTCTCACAGAGGTGAGGCAAGCTAGTTGAACACCAAAATATTTTTTGTGCTGAGGCCCTGTCTCCCAGTCAATCTGTTTCTATATGTTCCTACATAGATACTATATATTTCTCCTCAATGACCACATGAGCAGTTCGGCAAAGAAGTCCCCTGGATTGTTTACAAGACTAATCATGACAACAGAACACCTAGAAATCTAAGCCTTCATGAATATTGGCTCTGCCTTCAAAACAGTGGAGAAAATGTGTGTCCACAGTAATGTCTCTTTAAAGACCACAGAAGAACTTACACAAGCAGAGAAACATTATGAATGACTTTCCTGAATTGTTCATGACTTTCCTGAATTGTTCTTTTTTTCCTCAAGAAAAGTCTCAAGAGAAGCGACCAACACCTCATTTGGCACAGAAGCATATTTTTGTGCTTCTCAAATTAAATACAGATCTCTCTGAACCACAAAAGAATTTGAGTAGGCACTGAAGACAACCTAGTTTTTACTTGCTGTGATTCCCCTAAACCCAAGATTTTCATGGAGTCACACACAGACAGACCGGGAGACTTGTGTCAACTTCCATTCCATTGACAGACTTTCCACCTTAGAAATAGTTTTAAAGCTTCTGTGTGGCTGAGCAATTGTCCCTGTCCATGACTAATCCATCTCATTATTCAATAGCCTCAGGATCACAGAGTTAAATTCCTCTTAGACTTTGCCTAGTAACGCCTGTGGCAAACAGTCCTGCTTATCTTTTAAACAGGCAGATTCCTTTCAACTTCAGAAAATTCTTCCAAGTGCTACATGTTTACAGCAAAATGCTCGCAGAGATCAATTCCCTTTTAGTCTCAGTGGGTCTCTACAAGCTAAGACCTGTGGATAAGCAGATGCAAAATCCTCATATCTACATACACTGAGAGCAGTTCAGAGAAAGGATTTCCTTTAAAGATTCACAGATGAACACAATACCATAAATGCAACAAGGGATATCAGTATTTATGCAACTGAAGAATACTATTAATAAGGAATGATGGAGGTTAATAAAGGGAGAGAATGTTAAGTTGCTGCAGAAAAGAGAAATTAACATTGACTGCAAGAATGAAAAGCTTGGAAATAAGCACATAGTTACTACTTTTTCTACATTCAGAGAAGCCTCCACTATCAGAAATGTATTTATGCCTAAGAGTAACGATATACTGCTCCCCAACAATCAGTGTTACCCACATTATATATGAGTAACATACCTAGGCTTCAGATGACCTCAAACTCATTCAAGTTACTGCACAGCAAAACTAAAGCCTGTATTTTAATTTGCAAAACTGCAAGGTGCCACTGAGCTACTTGATTTTGTCTGTTACAGGTAGTTATTGTCCAGAAATGGGAACCGAAAACCCAGCCAGTTCCGGACGGCTCCCCGAGTTGTGTTTGCGTCACCCTGCTTTGGAGCAGATTGCTCGTGGTCTCATCTGGCGACTGCTTTCCGCAGCGACAGGATCACCGACCCTGCCAGCGCTCGGAGGAAGGCTCGGAGACGTATTTTTACACCTAGCCCTGGGACCATCCTACTCTAGCCGAGACATCACTGGTCACAGGCGCAAGGGGCGTGCCGGCGTAGGAAACCCTGCGCGCCCCGATCGGCTCTCTCCCTCTCCGCGCTCTCCGCCACCGACTCCGCGCTCAGCACCACGGACAGCGACCAAGGGATCGGCGGCTCCGCAGGACCGAGACCCGCTGCAGCCCAGAAGCGCGCACACGTGAACGCGCATGCAAACACACGCGCGTCACGCCTCGGCGCCACTGTCACTCACCACATCCCCAGCAGGGTTCCCCGCTCCTGCCTCCGCTGCCGCCGCCCGCCGCCCCCGGGGCCGCGGATATCCCTCTCAGAGTGGCGGCGGTGGCGTCGGGAGGCCGCAGCTCCATGCGGAGGGCAGCGGCGGCTGCTCGCCTCCCCACCGCCGCCCCACGGACGCCGCCGCCGCTCAGAGCCATAGCGGGAGGGCGGGGAGCCGCGGCCGCATGGCGCTACCCGCCGTCCCGCCTGTTGCCCGCCCCCCTCTCACCGCACCGCCCTCCCGGCACACCCCTAGTCGTACCTCACTCCGTAGATCCCGTATTGCCGAGAGTATTCGCGGAGCTCCCGCCTGGCCCACAGTCCGTCAAGGCTCGTCGCTTCACCAGCGGTTCTGTTCCGTTTAGTGGTGACCTGGCAGTACTGGGTCAAAGGTTGGACTTGATGGTGTTAAAGGCCTCTTCGAACAGAAGGGACTATGTGATGTTTTTCCCCATTGTCTGCTGTCCACCACGCACGGCACATGCTTCTCTCATGAATCAGAGTGGATAACTTTCCTCATGGATGGTCTGCAGGCACCGAGAGCTTCCTAACAAATTCCTTACAGAAATCTCCCACCAAGCCCACACTGTGCTTAAATGGGACATCGACTCAGCAAAGACCTCACACACCCAACTACTACTCTACATGAAGCACACACAGGGCAATAACTTGTTCCTGAGCAGCCTTTAGTGTAGGGGGACACAGTAGGCAAACAGTAAAAGCAGAACCAGAAAGACTCAGCACTGAAAGAACACAGATTTATTGCTCTTCAATGAAACACACCTTCTACTGGTTCACACATTCCTCCCTGCCTCAGAGCTGAGCCAACCCAACAATTTAGATGGTCCAGCCAAGTTCCGAAGATGCCTGAGAGTGGACAGCCTGCAACATTCTGCCTTCCTCTGTCCCACCCCAGATAATAAGCAGCCTATATGAAGGCTCTGTTTGCAGAGTATCTTCGGTACACCTCTGAGAAGAGTCTATTTGTTATTTCAGTGCCCAGCTGAGAAGGAACTGATGACAGCTAGAAGAGCTCCCTTTCACCATCTCTTTCCTAAGCTGAAGAAAGCACTTCTTTCTGTCTCTTCTAAAATGTGCCATGCTGCACCATCCTTTGCATCTCAGAGGCCTCTCCTACACCTGCTCCAAAGGATCAAATGTTTGTCTTAAGATGACCAGGGGACCCCAAAGTGAATCCAGTATTTGCTGCTACTGAACCTCATGAGGTTAGGCCATACTTCATGATCTTAGAGGTCTTTTCCAGCCTCAATAGTTCTGTGATTCTGTAATTCTGTTCCCTTCAGTCCACTTCTCTGTCTTGTCAAGATCCTCATGAAGAGCACTCTTCTCCAGAATACCCAGTACTCCACTCAGTCTGGGAACGTCTATAAGCTTGCCAAGAACACACTGTGTCCCATCATCCAGTTGACTAGTAAGTAAAGACCTTACTGAGTCTGGGTCTCAGTAATGATAATTAAGAAGGACCCGACTCATAGCTGGCCATAACCTTGATTTTGCACTACTAACTGAAATATTTTGAATCCCAAGTTCTAGCCAATTTTTCATCCATCTTCTTATACATTTCTCCAGAACATATCTTTCCCATACCCTCACCTGTCTGCCAGTTTTTCAGCCTCTAAATGTAAATCTTCTATCTATAGTGCATATGGACAGATCAGATGAGTGGCAATTTACAATTAGGTGTATGCGTGGTATCTGAAATTTGAGAAGAAGCAGCTCCTGTGTTATCCACAGTATATGCACTTGAGCATCAGGTCCCTGAATAAGCCTTTAGCAATGGATAAGAAGGGTTAAAAATAAAGAAGCACTTTAATTTTTTTTAGCAGAGAATACTGATTACTTCAATGCATCCCTAATTTGAACAGTTCCTAACAAAGAGGTCTGATTTGCACTAAAATCTATGATTGGAGCTCAGATATTTGTAGACAGCACAGCTTGCCAATAATTTCTGGCTTTCTGAAAAAATGGCACCTTTAAAACTTCCCTTTGTGCCATCTGTTCTCTCCCCTAGTAAACTGGCTACCCTAACCAGTCACTGGACAATGACTTAAATCCTCCCTTGCAATGTGATCTCACTATTTATTTTAATACATAGTCTGCTAAAGTTTACTGTCTTGCCCTTGTATTTTAATAGTGGAACAAGTGTTAATTCTTTAAAATATTGAACAATCTACTGTGAAGTGATGCCTTTTTATAAGAAAATGCATCTGCATGTCTTAAATTATTATCTCCTTAAAGCCAGTGTAGGTTCACTAATTCAACCCAGAGCATCACACCACTTATGTTCCTATCACTATGTAAGTTATTATTATTCAGAGGAAAAATACCAATGAAAACATTTCAGTACATGTTTATGGTTGAAAATGTGCTTAAACCCAGAGCTATTCAACAAAGCACTGAAGTTTGTTCTTGAGCACATGTTTATGCACCTTACTGAATCAGGGCTTTAGTCTGGAGCAAAAAAGTAAACATTTTATCTGGCAAACATACTTAACAAAAGCACCTAAAATTCAATGCTCAAAGCACATTTGCGTATTAAGAAATGTGGATCAAATACATAGATATTAAAGCAGCTTTTGCAAAGTCTTTGCATAGCTTTATGCATATGGCAAAATCACATCAATTGTTCAGTACAACACCCAAGGCTTCAATACCTGTGTCTTTCACTCCCTGATTGACAAAGAAGTTCTAGTGGTACAGCTCGGCAAGCCATTTGCTTGATTAGTAATGGCAAAGAAAAATGAATGAGACAAAGCCTCTTTCATCTCAAGGGGTTTTTTTGACAGCTGTCAAGGTTTCTGCTTTACTCAACAGATCTGCACTCATGTACTCAGAATAGGTACAGGGCTTCAAAGCCCTGTGTAATTCATGTAAGCATGTGCTTACACAGATCAAACTCCATACAAACACATGCATCAAACTACTGTCATACTTCTGAATATCAGTCTCACTGCAGAAAGTAATGCCTGTGTTTTATGAGTAGCTTCTTATAATCCATCAAAAGATGCCCAGGTCTCCTCACAACAAGGTGAACACAGGTAGACAGCAGGAATTTCATTATTTCTGCTTTTTTACAGGATCTATGGAGAACATGCATAGGACTAACATAGAAAAAGCCACTGAGCAGGTGCTAATTGCCTCTCCCTGTGTACCTGCATATGGTGGCAGTAGGTCTGGGTGGGCTGCAGCAGCAGTAGTTGGAATTTTCACTATGCTGTATCCTGATTCAGAAAAGCTGTCTAGCTCTTGTTCATGATTTCTTTGTGTGGAAGGGGAAAATACACTAAGTCATACAGATGCCCATGGTCCAGAGGAACATAACTACCACACCACTTGACGCCCTCCAGGCTGAAACTTTTCCACTTCACCATTAATAGACATAGAAAATACCTAAGTCCCTACAATCTAACTTAGTTGCCTCTTTTGGCAAATATTATGTACTCACTGCCACATTCATCAGTTTGTCTCCCTGTAATATTTTAATTTGGTGGCATTCAGAAACAGGAATACTTCACACATAAATAAAAATGGCAAGTTGTACTTTCAACGTGATTAATGGCAGGCAGTGTTAGGACCTGAAATATCTTTGGCACATACCTTTAGGGTGGGTTTTTTTCAGCAGCTCTTATGAGCATGGTACAGCCACAACAGTTATCAATTGCAGCAATGGTTGAGAGTACCAGAAAAACAGGGGCTTCTTTAAGTCACAGAAAGTGGCCAGGATCATTGCATGTATACCATGTTTTCATTGATTTAGGTGAGAACAGGAAAGTAACACTAAAAGTGGCAAAAATGTCCAAGTGAAAAAAAAGGAGAAGCATCCATTTTTCCCTATGGAAATATAAGTATTAATACAAAGGGCTATAGAGAGATGAACAGAGATGACAGTAACAAAGATAGCCATATCTGTAGTGCATTCTTGACTAGATCCCCATAGCTTTCCACCTAGGTCACCATGATATTGCTGGTCCATCTTGGAGCCCATCTTTCCCACCTGGGAAGCATTAATGTTTGAACCATTCCATCCTTCCCACAATAAGTTGCCAATAAGTAGTGGCTTAGAGACCTTGATTATATTTTAACCAACCATTTTTAGGCAAAGAGGGGTTTAACAAAACCACTTATGAATCTTCAGGCAGTGAAACATCTTACTTGATCTGGGGAGAAAAAAGGCAAGAAGACACTTTCAGACTTTTCAAACCCAAATTTTTCTGCAGAAAACAAATTGATCCATAGATTCTGCTCAGCTTTTAATGCATAACACCATACTTTAGCAAGGAATATCTGGGAGAATGACATAGACCAGCCTTTCATGGGGGTACTTTGAATGTCTGCAGTTCATTATTCATCCCATTTTCTAACAGGAGATTCTGAACCTAGTGCTATGTGGAAAAATGGAAGTGATAAGGAGTGGTCCCTTGTGAGCTTAAGCAGCCATGTTAAGATAATATATTTAATAATCATTCTGAACTTTGTTTTAACAGGAGCTTTGAGGGTTTGGGACAAAATGTTTTCTTTGGAAAGCTGTCCTGATGTCTTCTTTCTCTGCCAGTGAAGATTTCTTCTAACCTTCAGCTTACACATGTACAAGGTCCAAGAAAAAAAATAATGACATGTCTGATAGCATTATTTATATGAAATAACTCTGTTCTCCCCATTTCTGCAACTGTCATGTGTAGCAGTGAAAGAACAACATGGGAGTTGGCAGTATGGCAGAGGGCCTCCCGAGGGAGGCATGGAGGCATCCCAAGGCCTGGCCGCTCCTGTCTTTTATTGGCATGTGTGAACATATGATTGGTACTCACTAGTTGTGGAACTCTNGGGTGGGTGGGCAGGGTGTGCTGCCCCTGGACATAGCAGACACCTTGAGAATCAACTGTACTTTGCCTGACATGTTAGTGTCATGAATACTTGCTTTTCCTGACTAAAAGTTTGGTCTCTTGACTCGCTGCTTCACTCAAGGAATGTGGAACTTGGTGAAAAAGTTTTCTCTCCTTTTCTTGCTATAACTCCTCCTTTTCTACCTTGCACTTGTTGTCTTTTCTTGTCTCTGGATTTTCTGGATCCAGAATTCTCTGGATTTTCAAGGGGTTTTTTTTCTTCAGTCTTGTCTTTATTGTCTCTGTATTAGTTTTCTTTTTCTTTCTTATTTTTCTCCTTTCACTAATTTGGGCTGCTACCTGCAGAGGTCCAGTGTTTTCTTCATCAGTCATCAGAGGGGAAAGGAATGGGATGATACTGCTTTGTTTTGGTTTTGCAGGCTATGTGCAATATGTTGCCAAGTACCTCTGCAGGTTTTTTTTTGTTCTTTTTAATTGCTCTTTTAATTTGTTTTGTTAATAAAACTTGTTTTCACTTTCCTTCACTATAAATTTGTCCCTGTTTCTTTTCATGTCTGAAGACCCCAGGAGATCTAAATCAGGACACAGCTTCTCATGGCTTGTGAGCAATACAGCATTGCTTCCAAGTCTTCATTGTCTTGGTGCAAAACAAAAACAAACAAAAAAAAAAAAGATGTTGCAACTTCCTCTTCTGTCAAGGATCATTCCTTTTTTTCTGATAATTGCTTCAACAGTTTCTCCCACCTTGATCTAGCATGTCGTTTTTCAGACACATATCATTCCATCTCCTGTGGTCAGTAGCCAAGACCACTCCCTGCTTCAGTGGCTTGCACTCAGTTTTCACTTGCTTTGGTAGCTCAAGCAACTTTTACCTACAATTATAGCTTAAATTTTCTGAACAGTTCCAGTTACTTTATTGTAAGAAGTAACTAGACATCTTCATTTTTCATTACACCTTAGAAACTAGAAATGACACTAAAAAAAGGAAAAGAAAGAGATAAAGAGTAAGAAGATTAAGAATATCTCTACAAACTGAAAATGCAACCAATAGCTTGTCTGAATCATGTTCTTAGCAGACATTTACAAAGTGTTTTCATTGTCACATTTATTGTTGCTTTTGAAGGATTCATTTGAGTAGACAAATAGTTCAAAATGCTCAATTAAGTTTTTTCAAAATATTAATTTTCTGCAACAGCTTTTAAGTAAAATGACCATCAGGCTTGAGCTTCATGAGAAGTACTTCCACAAGGGCAATATAACAAAGATTCTAGCAGAAACTTCTTCCTTTGTACCTCATTGTAAAACACAGTAGAGCAGCAACAAGTATAAAATAAATTATGTGTCCACAGCACATAACCACAGCTTTGAACTTCTTCAACAAGCTGCATACTTGTGTGCTGTGAAAACATTTGTCATTTTGTTTTGGGGTGATTTTTCTCCTGGTATTACATGCATTAGCTTAGCTGGAGTTAATATTACGTTTATAGGTGACATGTGATGGTGGCAGAATGATGCTTCTACTGCTACAACAGTTAGCCTGACTTAATAAGATTCTTGTGGCATTACTGAAAAAGCATTAATGCTTATCTGTGCGCCATCAGAAGGTACAAGATGACCTAGCTGAAGCACGTGGCCTTTGATCTCCCTCTGGTGGCCTGATTGCAAACCATTCATCGACTTCTGACATTGAGCAGGCAGAGCCCGCCTGTCTATTCAACAGCCTCAAATTTCCCTGTGAATGTAGTAACAGGAATATGTAATGCCAAAGGCGGGCTTCAGGATGCAGCTTATACTGTAATGTCAGTAAAATTGAAATATGCTTTTCTCATTAATTTTCCTAGAGGCAGAAATCCATGTGCCTCACCTAGCAATGAACACAGCAGGCTGCAAAAAGACCTTCCTTTTCAAATTGGGAATCTGTTTCCTTCTCCCTTTGCAACACACTTCATCTAGTGCTGATGTCCTTGCTTTTTCCCTAATGGAAGAGGAAAAGAGCAGTTTCACTCTTTTAATACATACCCAGGAGCTGGTCACATATTATGTGTCATTAATGCTGAATTGAACTTGGACAATGTGGACAACTCCTTAAAAACACCCAGCCTTTGGAGGCCACCAAACTTACTACTTTGATTTGCCATTGATGAGATTCAGCAAGAGGTAAGGCAAACAGTAGAATTTAAAATTTTCTTCCATTTTCATCAACAGCAGAGAAATCCCTATGACTAAGCAACAGAGGAAGAAGAAAGAAACACACTTGGGTTATAAGAGGACTGAGGGAGCTACAATGAAGGGTAACCTGTCATTCTTGTTCCTATGTTGACTATAAAACAGTTTCAGGAATCAAAAACTGGACATTTTTTCATTAATAAGGTGCCTTAAGTGTTTGCATTTGAAAAAAATCTGACCTGTCCACTTGTGTTTAGACCAATTCATACAAGATAATTTTTGAAAGTTGCTTGTAGTGTGGTTTCCTTTTCCCCCTAAAATCTTGGCAATTAACCCCTGTGTGGCTTTCTTGGGATTTAGGTTCACTACCAGTCAAGAGGCACGTTTGACTACAAAGTGGTTTCACTCTTCATTCAAGCAAAGAAGCATAGGTCCATGCAGTTAGCCTTTATGCTGCTGTAACATCACTGTATTTTTTCATGTAAAAAGAGTCTACATTTAAAGTGCAAGTACTTTACAACAAGTAAAAACTAATTTTCAGTTAGATTAAAATCCCTCAATTGCAGGCAAGATGTAGAAACTTTCTTGTGTAAATGAGAATCAAGTACGTACTTAACATGTGAAACACTGGTTGGTAACTGGGTTGATTTGAGACTGCTTCATGCAACAGTGTCATTTTCACAGCTGGGCAAAGTCCTTGCATATCTAAGCAAAGGCTTGCATCACCCTCTTATGGACTTGAGAGAGACTAGGCTAGAGTCATATGCTCACATAATTCTGTGCAGAGCCCCGAATCTTGTAGAAATCTTTAGCAATCAACGATCTGTGTCATTTATGATTGTCATGCATGTCACATCCTGTTTCTGCATCAATTGCAGTTCACAGTGTATATGACTGTCATTCTATTTTGCTGCTTCCTTAGACACTGAAGTAAAAAATGTTTTGTCTCTGCTATTTCCATCACTTGACTTACACAAGCAGATACAGAAGGAAAATAGCACAGTGTTTTCTTTCCTAGAGTCACCTCTTTTTGAGTACAAGCCTAGAGGTATGAACTTCCAAGTGCTGTTTCTAATCCTGTGCTTGTCCTCTAGTGGGAGATGGATATAACAATACTCGTAAGTGAACAGCCTTCTCTATCAGCTGATACACAAAGACTTAATATCTGAAAAGCACTTTTAGCCATTAAAAAGTACAAAGGATTCTGATTTGTGTTTCTCTTGCTTTCTAAGAAAACTAGGTGTTCTTCTCAGAAAGGGCAAGAATGCATGTTTAAAGATGAGAAGAGTAAGGTAGTTTGATCATCACAGCAATAACACATGATCAAAATGTGACTACATTTGCACTATATAATGAAATTATATATAAATGTATTTTAGGGAAATGTTGAGATGAGAGCTGTACTTGATCATTCTGGAGGTCCTTTCCAGCCATAATGACTGTATGGTTCTATAATTTACACACCTTTTTTAAAAAAAACAGATTAAATACTAAAGGCTAGCAAAACCTATGTGCCTGCTTTGACCAAAGAGTCAAATCTAGACATTCTTGCAAAAAGATAGATAATGATGAATTCAAAAACAAAAGAAGGACAGAGAAGACAGGACATGGGTTGAACAGGTGTTGTAGTTTGATTTTGGTGGGCCTTATCCTGAGGTATTGGGGAGTTACTATGGCAACTTGGGTCAGGTTTGCGGATTTGCTTGGGCTGAATTAAAGGGACTTACACCATCAGACTGCACAGGAATCAAGTTTACTAAAGTTACTAGATGCTGAACTCAGAGTTCAGAAATCACTAAAGTGCAGGGTGCATGGCACCTGCACTAAGGTGCAAGGCTTCCCCTCCATTACCCTGCTCACAAGTTACATTCTATTTGCTTGCTCACTAATTATATTCTATTTGTTCACACTTGTTTGAGCCATCTCACTCACTACCAATCAAAGTATTGACTATCTGTGATAAGCTGCTTGGAATTTCAAGCTGAATAAGCACTTCTACAAACTGGTATGACTAGGTGAGAGCTTCCGGTTTTCTGTTTAGTGGTGGATTTTACTTTGTGTTTGGAGAAGAACCACATGTTAACTGGAACTTGGCACAGCAACCAACTTGCCCTTGGAATGTGCTGAATGGAGCAAGAATGGGAGTTTTGAACCTTGGAGATCAATGTAGGAAAATGATATTGCAATCCATCATTTACTGAAATGGGGGAAGAGAGCCACACTGGTCTGTGACCTGTGAGAACTGGGACAGAGGATGGGCTTGGAAGCACAAGGTATAAGGAACTGGTTCTTAAAGCAATTGTTAGCACTGAGGAATGGATACATTATCTGAAAGATGGACATCATGCTTCTGCAAGGAAAAGAACGAAACATAAGTTTCTTTCTGCTAAGGAGGGGAAGGGAGCAGCTTGGCTTAGTTATGTCAGAACATGTGATTAATCCCTGTATGGCTTTATTGGGATTTATATGTTTTGTGTTTCGTTTTTTCCCCAAATTGAGCAAGTCTTTATTTTTGCACATGATTCTATAAGTATGTAATGGTTTAGGGAGAGAGTCTTAATCAGTTTGGTTGGTGCCTGTAATTCAGCACAACAACCAGCTCTCATCAAGAGTTCAACAGGCAATGAAGCAACTTTGCTAAAAAGACAACAGTTTATTGAACCCATCACCAATAAGAAAAGGAAAAAATCCCTAAATAAGTAAAAGAATCAAAAAGGTAAAACAGAAACTGTCTCACAATGCCTTTACACACTCGNATACAGGATCTTTGCCAGTCAAGTGGAGATAAAGTCAACATGACTATGGTCACATGGGGCTATGCCTGTTACAGCGAATAATCTTTTTGGGATCTCATCCAAGGGCTTTCTACAGGTCTTACTTAGAGCCTTTCTTTCTTTCTTCTTCCCTGTAGCTAGGCACCAAGGGAATCAGAGAGTTAAGAACGCACCTCTGGCATCTTCAAAGGCATTTAAACTGTAGCATGGCTATGTATAGAGGTTGAGCTTACTTAGGCCCACTGCCAAGAACAGGAGAGAACTGGTGCTGGCTTTTCTGCATTTGAGCCCTCCGCAAAAGAGGGAAGGGCTGCAGGTTCACTCTCCCCCCAGAAAGGGGTTTGCAGGTACGGAGAATGGCTTGCCTCTTCAGCCTCTCTGTATTCAAGCTCCCATGCGAAATAGGGTCATGTCTACCTCCGCAGTAGAGCACCAGCCACTTCTTTTGCAGTACACCCTTTGGTGGCAGGGGGTTGAGAGCCATTGCTTGCTTCCCCCACTCTGAGGGGGGTGAAGGGAGCTCTTTTCTAGAGGAGCTCTCTGCCTCTGAACATGTATCAGAGGAGAAGCAGGAGAAAGGCGAAGATGGCAAAGAAGATGATGAAGAAAGGCAAAGAAGGTAGACTCTGTCCACCAGTCACCTGTAGAATCCAGACACTGACGCAGGAGGTCTGCTAGGACAGCTACCTCCAGCTTCAAAACAAAAAACATAAAAGCACCACAACTAATATTTGAAAATTCGGTAATTTTCAAACCAGGATAAAGTGATTTTTGAACATTCAGTGCTTGCTTTTGTTTTGTCTTATTAAAATATTAACTAAATTAATTGTTGAATCTTGTCTCAGAATGTTGAATCTTTGCCTTCTGCCAGGGAAGCAAGAAAGGGATAAGATGGTGGAAAGGGAGATATGAGATAGCTGATTCAAAGAGAGCAAAGAGTTATTCCATGCCACATAACATCATGTTAAGCAATAAAGTTGGAGGAGCAAAGCTTTGTCCTAAGTAGCTGCTACTAGAACAGAGCTGGAGATCAGTCTGCTGGCGAGACATGGTGAGCAATTATCTTTGCATCACTTGCTTTTTTTTTTTGTTATTTTTAACTCTACTTGTAAACTGCCTTTATCTTGAATCATATGTACTTCTGGTTTTAAACTTTTCCCTCTGTGTTCTCTTCCACATCAAACTAGGAAGTTGGAGTGAGTGAGTAACCAGCAGGGAGCTTAGCTGCTGGCTGGGATCAACATCTCAAACTGCAAAATAGGCAATCGGTAAGTATTGGTTCACTGTTTCTCACAGGCTTTTTGTTGTTCCAGGCGAGTTTTTTTGGGAGAAATTCTTTTACATCCAGACTCTTTTGCTTTTTTTTTTTAAATAAAAGATATGTTACAGACATGCCTATTCTTCCAGATTACTGGACTCTTTCAGTCAAGTTTTAGAGGATGTCTTCATCTCCCCATTATCTAGACCTCCATCAGTTTCCTTCCTAGTTAGAATTTTCTTGTTTCTTTTCAAGAAACTTCGTAAAATCTGTCCCACAGTTGATATTCCTGTCATCACAGCAGACGCATTATAACTGTTCAACAGGACCAGCCTGCAAGTAGGTTATCAGTTCTATTTAGAGCAGCCTCAGAGCAGTTCATATAGCAACCTCTCAGTACTAAAAGGGGATCTACAAGAAAGCTCAAGGAACTTTGTACAAAGGCATGTAGTAATGGGACAAAGTGCAATTGCTTTATACTGAAAGAGGGTAGATATAGTTTAAATGTAAGAAATAAGTTTTTCACCATGGGAGTAGTAAGGTGCTAGAACATTTTTCTTAGACAGATTGTTGATGCCCCATCCCTGAAACTGTACAAGTCCTCTCTAGGACTCTTACCCATTACTGACCCTGGGGACAGTCAGTAAGAGAATCCAGATTACAGGTTATTTTTATCTCTCTCCTTCCAGTCGTGGGCAAGAAATACTGTAAGAAACAGATGGGCCCAGTCTGTTAATAGATAGCACCATGGCTGGTGTCAGAATAATAGTTTGTGAGTTTTTGTTAATCTACAAGACATCAGGCCATTGTCATTGGATAGCATTCACCCTTGTCAAAAGGAGAAGAGTGTCTTTCCACAGGAGCTTGTGGGAATTATTGACAAAGTTGGAGCAGATTAGTATCAAGCTTGCTGGTAAAAACCTATGGTATAATACATGGTGGTTGGAGGAATGGGACGGTAATGAGAGCCCACGTCTTGTTGCTTTGAGATATGCTGGATGCACTGCAGCACACATAAATTCTTACCGAGATAAGCCAATACTTTCAAAGGTAATAGGATCCAACAGGGAAACACTGGTGAAATCACACAGAGAAATTATGGAGAGTTCCTCTAGGAATGTGATATGGCCAAATGCCCAGGTAAAGTGCCTTTAAACCTATGCATGGACAACAAATCAGAGGAAATGGAAGCCTGCTAGAAGCCTATGATCTGGATATCATTACTGAAATTTTTCAGGAATGCTGCCATGACTGGATTTTGGCTATCAATGCCTACAGGCTGTTCAGAAGAGAGAGATGATGAGGGACAAGTAGAAGCCTTGCTCTCTACATCAAGAGAAGAATAGTCTAAAGAATAGTTAGACTATTCTTTAGAAAGAAAGAATAGAATGGTGGAAAGGGAAGNGGAAAGGAAAGGAAAGGAAAGGAAAGGAAAGGAAAGGAAAGGAAAGGAAAGGAAAGGAAAGGAAAGGAAAGGAAAGGAAAGGAAAGGAAAGGAAAGGAAAGGAAAGGAAAGGAAAGGAAAGGAAAGGAAAGGAAAGGAAAGGAAAGGAAAGGAAAGGAAAGGAAAGGAAAGGAAAGGAAAGGAAAGGAAAGGAAAGGAAAGGAAAGGAAAGGAAAGGAAAGGAAAGGAAAGGAAAGGAAAGGAAAGGAAAGGAAAGGAAAGGAAAGGAAAGGAAAGGAAAGGAAAGGAAAGGAAAGGAAAGGAAAGGAAAGGAAAGGAAAGGAAAGGAAAGGAAAGGAAAGGAAAGGAAAGGAAAGGAAAGGAAAGGAAAGGAAAGGAAAGGAAAGGAAAGGCTCTGTCTGTGACTCTACAGTAGGAAGTTGTGATTCCCTAGAAGTGTTATGAGAAGGCAAACTTGAAGATATGTCAGGAGAAATGTTCCAAAATGCTACCCACTCCAAACAGAAAATTAAATGTAAAGTAAGTGTAAAAACAAAAGATATTAAAGCAGCAGAATAGGTCCTTGACTACAGCTGTTTGGCACTAATACACAACACAATTGAAAAGCATGTATAACTAGAAGCTTATACAATAGCAATTTTTTAAAGTGCAGAGGTAGAAGAATGTATTCATATCTGCTATGTTAAAATAAAATTTACAGTAAAGGCAGAAGGCACATTTTTAATAATAGAAGAGTCTATTCCTGCTAGAATTTTGTCACAATCACAGATGACTTTTTTTTGTGCAGAAATAGTTTGGAAGAACAATTTAGTTTTGTAATAACTGTTCTAATTGTGATGATTCAGTGAAGGCATCCATTTTCAAATCTCCCTTCTGCTACTGAAAAAATAACTTTGTTATCACATTGCTAGAATGCTCCAGCAAACTCTGGAATTTGCCAGCATTGTTGGTAGTTATAAACAGAGCATTTTTTTATGCCACAAGGAATCTGCAGCTTCTGGTTACATACAGACAGAAAGCAAATATTTTGCACTTGTTATAGATGCACACCCTCATATTCTCCTTAGATCCAGCCCTTCATGTCTGTGCATGGCAGGGCTGGGTGAAAGAGCTTTAAATCAGGTTTGAAGGGGTAAGGGGATAAAAGTAGGCCCACTAGAGTCAAGCCATTGGTGACAGGTCATTGCTGGGAATTAGGTCATTACCCAGCTCAAGTGCATCTATACTAATGCATACAGCATAGGCAACAAACAGGAGATGGAAGCCATTGTGCATCACAACAACTATGATGTTGCTGTCCACCATCATGGAAACATGATGAGATGACTGTTTAGTGGAGTGTTGCAGTGGATGCCTATAAGCTCTGCAAACAGAATAAACAAGAGAGAAAGGGTGGTGGAGTGGCTCTCTGTATTATGGAGTGTTTTGTCTGCATGGAAGACAACCAAAGTGATGGACCAATCAAATGTTTATGGGTAAAGTTAGGGAAGGTCAATGAGATTGATATCCTGTTGGGATACACCACCCAACAAGGGTGTTATACACCACCCAACAAGGATGAAGAGGTTGATTAATTGCTCCATAGACAACTGTCAAAACTTCAAAATCATAAGCCCTTGTTCTTATGTACTTAACAGACATCTGATCGAAATATAATACAGTGGTGAGGAAACAGTCCAGGAGGTTCCTGGAATGTGTGGAAGATAACTTTCTAACTCAGTTGGTAAGCAAAAGCACTGGGGGAAGGGTCTTGCTGGACTTGTTGTTTATCAGCAGTGAAGGACTAGTGGTTGTGTGGTGGCTGAAGGTTGTCTTGGGTTTAGTGACCATGAAATATAGGGTTCTCAATACCTGGGCAAGTAAAGAGTAGGGAAAACTATTACCATCTTCTGAAGATTCTTATTTCTGAAGAGTAGACTTCAATCTGTTTAGAACACTGCTTGAGAAAGTCCCTTGGAGTACAGTCCTGGAGAACAAGGGAATGCAGGAAAGCTGGTCTTGCCTCAAGAAGCAGCTCTTAAAGGCACAGAAGCAGACTTTCCCTATGTGTTCTAAGACAAACTGGCAGGGAAGACAACTGTCCTGGATGAAGAGGAAGATTTGCTTTGACTTAGGAGAAAGAGGAGTCTACCACCTTTGGAAGAAGGGGCAAGCTACTCAATAAGAATATAGGGATTCAGTTAAGTTGTGTAGAAAGAACATTAGGGGCCAAAATCTCATCTAGAACTCAGCCTGTTGCATAAATACATTTATTTATGAATTTAAAATATCAAAGAGGACATGTGACTTAAGTCACTATGTTGGAAACTGATAATTAATGGGGATAAATTATCATGCTGCTACTTCCCCAAGGCATAAAGGGAGTTGTGTTTAGGTGTCTGTAGTAAATATTAAGAAGAATTTTTATTAGCAGTACACTTGCTCATCAACATCTAATAAATGTGCTCCAGTTTTACATTTTGTGTAGAGATTCTGCTGTGAAACAAAAACACATCTACATGTCCTTACAGCACAAGTTAACTGAGACAATTCTGTACTGTCAGCAAAATGCAAGCAAAATATGTTACCCTAAAGCCTATCAGAGCTGCAAGAAGCTGTTTAACATGCATAAAATATAACTATATTCATAGAATCACAGCATGATGCAGGTTGAAAGGGGTCTCTGGAGAATATTGAGTCCAACCTCCCTACTCAGTCAGGACTACTCACAGCAGGTTGTCCAGGACCATGTCCAAATGCCATTCCAGATGCCAGAATACCTTCAAGGAAGGAGACTCCACAGTATTTCCTTTAGCTTTCTCTGTTAAAATGGCTTGTAGCTCACAGTCAATTGGATGTTGAACAGAACCCCTGAGGTCCTTTACTGACAAACTGCTTTCAGCTATGTGGCTTTATGCCTCCCCAAACCTGTAATTCTCCCTGTTGAAGTTCTTGTCAGCCCATTTCTCCAGCTTGCCCAGACCCTCTGGATGGCAGCTTAACCATCTGAGGTATCTGCCACTCCTCCCAGTTTTATACCATCAGTGAACCTGCTGACAGCACACTCTACCTCAACATCCAGATCATATGAAATTGAGTGGTATTGGAACCACTTGCTGAACCCTAGTTATTGGTCCTCAACTAGACTGCTTGTCAGTGATCATTAGCCACTGGGCCTGGCCATTTTTCAACCCACCTCAAACTAGAAAATATTTGCTTATTCAGCCTATAAGTAATCAGCTTCTCCATAAAAATATTTTGGGAGACAGCATCAAAACCATTACTAAAGTGAGGATATAACATATCAAATGTTTGCNCTTTACAGGTCTTAGATTGCTCAGTCTCCCCCCATCCTGTTTACTGTTTGTTCTGCTGAGTTTCACTGTTTATTTTGTTCATTCAATAGTTTTCCACAATGACAAGGGGGGATATTGTTTTTACCTTGACACAAATCATAATATAACATCTCACACTCTTTTCTATCAAGTGAGTTATACTGTAGAAGGATATCAAGTGGTTGAGTCGGTTTGAGAATTTTGTTGATGTTTGTCTCGGAAACAGCAAGCCAAAATTTCAAGTTCATTTTATGTATTTCTGTGAACAGAGGGGGTCTGGGCCAGCAGAAGGAGTTTGGAGCTTGTTTCCGGTTTCTTCTCCTTCAACTTTATCTTCACTTCTTGTCTGTGTTTTGGAGGAGAAAGCAGGTGACTGAGTCCTGAACACGGCAGTCATCTTACCCTGGAAACTTGGTGAATAGACAAAAAGACTGGTACCTCAGGGATCAGCAGAAAGAAGATTTTATCTGGAATCCATTGTTTGTTAAAGTCAGAGTTCTCCACTTGTTAATGGCCATAGGAAATGGTATTTTGTAAATGGAGGTACGGAAGCATATGGAACAGAGAACTGGACTTTAAAGTCCCCTCTGACACTGAGGATCATGTGCATGTACTTGATGGATGCCAGATTTCCAGAAGAAACAGGGATGCTGTAAGTCTTTTCCCTTTCTAGCGTTTGGTTATTGCAGGTTTGGCTCAATTATGTACGAACATGGTGATTAATCTCTGTATGGTTTTGAGTGTGTTCCTTCTTATGTGGGGTGGATTCTTAATGTCTTTTTATGTGGGGTGAATTAAATGTTTTGCTGACTTTTCTCCAAATCATTTTGGTTTTGCCTGCAATTAATCAGTGGTTGTTTCAGACAGTCTTTTTTTTTTTTTTTGGCCCATTAGCACCTTACCTACATTCATAGCTTAATTTTATCAAAGTTTTTTAAACCCTTGTTGAACACATACTGATGAATATCAGTCATTCTTTTATTCCAACTGGTAATACTTGGGTTGGGTTTTTGAGGGGTTTTTTTTTTGGGTTTTGGTTTTGGGTTATTTTTAGAATTAGAAGTCTTTTGTTCTTTCCTGTTTATTAATAAAGGTAAAATAAGTTAAAAATAGAAGTATTATCTTTATTGTCTAGTGTTGTAAATTTTGTGCTGCGAATTACTAAAACCTTTTCATCTTTTAAGAAAAACCTGGTCTAGGAAGGGGTCAGAAAAAAGGATAAGCTGACATTATCTCTACCAACTTTATCTTATACCTTAAGACATGGTCTTCAGTGATTACAGATTATGTGAAGTGGAAACTTTACATGGTCTTTTGAGTATGGGAAGATCTTCTTGATCTAGCAGAATTTTTCACATGTTCATGATGATCATTTCTTGAAGTACAGGATTTCTCATATTTATTTCCAATAAATCTGGAAAATGAACTGAAGAACTATAGTGCTTCCATCAGCACAGGACGTTTTGCCTCTAAGAGTGAGGCTGAGTAGATGAGTCATCCCAGAAAACCTCTTTCAAACAGAGACTGTGGAATGTCAAACGATACCATCAATAGTGAAGATTGATGCTCTCCTGCGGTGTATTTGTCCCAGACTCGCTGCCAAGAATGAACACAGATTGTAAGCTATCTTTGGTACAGAGCAATCTTTTGTGACATTTTAGCTGAACTTCTAAGCTATGTTTCAATTACCAAATTCTCATTTCACCAAAACTGACATATGCCTTAAAAATGCAGTGTACATGCAAGAAGCACACAATGTCTCAGCTTTGCTGAAGAATTCTCAACTATTTTGCTCAAAATCTTCCACATGCCTCTGGGCTACTAAAAATAATTGTCTTGCATCAGAATGTTAACACATCCTGAAGTTAGTTTGCTCTGCCGTTACCCACAGAGAACAAACTCCATTGTTTGGGGTTTTATCTTGAACACCTATATGAGGCCTTGCATGAGTCTATACCAGAGTAGTCTTTTTAGTCAGGATTAATTCACACTTCTCTGTGTGAGGTTTAAAAAATGAGGAAGTTTAGGTACATGCCAGATTGCTGAAGACCATTTTGTTTCTGTCTTAGCTATTATTAGAAGTTTGATGTTGAGATTACAGCTCAACCGCATGTAGGCTTCTTAATATCAGGAAGATTTAGCACAGTGGGGCTGAAGCTCAGAAAGGAGCTCTATGCGCTTTTATAAATTTCCACACATTACTTTTTTGAAGATTCCAGAGGCGTCTTGCCTTTTAGAAGTAATCACAGAACTATACAACTAAAATCCTTACTATTGCACAGACGTGAGGAGCAAGAGTAGCAAGTACTGTTCTGAACATGATTGTAACCTCAGGCTGCTAAAGAAAATCCAAAAGCACACACACAGTTCACTAGCACTTTGCTTTCTATTACAAAGGGTTAGAAGAGATCCCGCAGTATGGTTAGCAAGGCCTGAATTTTGTCTGCAATAACTATTTTTTCTGATTTGCCTTTTGGCTTAGTCTAGTTAACTGTTAACAGGTTCTACTTGTCTCATATTCACACACAATCATTAATGCAAACATGGTTAAATTTTAACATCCACGACATTAACACAAAACAATCATATGGAAATGCAGATCTCCCAGCCTTTGTATCTGGAGAAGGGGAGTAACCTCTGGCAACTGCTTTCTTTCTTCACTGAACAGAGACCTTAAGGATCATGATTACCTACAAGTCTTTTCTGTCTCACCAGAGATCTCTACCAGTACATACCTCTGGATTCTGCAAAACTCCAGTCCTAGTGATCTCAGCTGCATGAAGTAAAAGTGAAATAAACAGTCTGCAATGAGTATGGATTTTGGACCTCAAGAGAGGGCAAGTCTACTTCCTGAGAACATCCAGGTAGTATGTGAAGTCACAGTGCTGCTAAGTCTCAGAGCTTGATAACAAGTTTTGTTCAAAAGTAAGTGAGGTCAGTGGTCAGTGAGGACACTATAATCAGACATATGTAGGCTGGGATATCAGGCTAATTTCATGCACCTTGCCTTTTTAATAAGGTTATGATATTAAGAGTCAGACATATTATTACATTCTACTAGATTAGTTTTGTTCAGATAGTTAGTGTTCTGTTTCATCAATTCTATTTCTGATTGGGCAGGTACGTTATAATCACTGTAAACCATGTGATTCAAGGCAGATTGAACTTGAAAAGGAACTCTTCTGACAGCTGTATGAGCAAACCAACTACAGAGTTGTAAGCTGTAAAGAACCCTGTAAGAAAGTGATGCAATTCTCCTAGCACTGTATGATGGTTCCAAATATTTCACCCAAGTAAATACCGTACTTGTGGATTTAGAGTATCTGCATATATACCTCTACCCTTGAACTACTCCACGCTTTTTTATGGATCTTGCAGCACTCAGCAACATCAAGCTGTTGTTATGAGGTATTTTATGGTCATGAGGCTAAGCTCATGTCTTTGACATCAGAACTTACCACACACTAGACTCCTGTATAGTAAAAGATCATGCGAAAATTTATTGCAATAAAACCAGGACTTAAGTCCTGCTTTATGCTTAGCACCCAGCTTGATACTTGTTGACTGCCCCATATTGAAGATCACAAAATGAATGAGCAGCCCATGGAAGCATTATATGGCTTGGACTAGGAATGGAAGCTGGCTGGACAATCCTGCCCAGTAGTCACTGAACCCCATTCATTGAGCCAAGAATCAACAACAGTACAGCAACAGGTACTGGTGAGGTACTGGTTCAGAGAGAAACCAGGCAGACTAATTCTTTAGAGAGAAAAAGTGTTATCTACCAGCATCTTCATCTATTTGTAAACAGATAAGTCAGAATGGAAATTAAGTTATTCCAAGGTTTGATGGTCTCCCTGTAGAAAACAGGCACTCCAAATATCCGACTTCCAGGCTCTTTATTTCTAGGAAAAACAAGGGTTGTACAGGTCTAAATTCCTGTGAAGTAACAATCCCGAAGTAATAATACACTGGCTAGAGAAAAGGGGGCAGATCCTAGGATTTGTGTAGCTCTATATAGATATGAGTTCTGCTCCTGAAGTCTACAACTCTAGTAAGCCATGTAGGAGATGCTTGGAAATGCTTTCCCCTAGCTATTTATAAATTGTAAAAACAGCAAAAGGGATCAAAGCAAACTGTCCACAGCAGATCTGTATGAACTGTACCTTGCAATACCTCTTGCTACAAACTGTATTGTGAAGGGAGACTATGAGTTGCCATTGATATGAAAAATTGAACTGAGACAGGGATAAAAATCCTTCCTGCCTCTGGCTGTGAGAAACATTCAATAAGAACACTGATGCCAAGCTATTCAATTCAGTTATGGAATGGATGCCTTATTTACACATGCCCCATATCTACTAGGTGACTTGCCAGAGCTGGGGACAAATTTTTCCTTTGCAGGTCAGCTTCTTTTATAACAGCTCTCTTCTGGCATATAAGTCTTGCCATCTGCCAAAGAGCAGATAGGTGTATGCCCATGTTCCTTTACCTATGGGGCATGTTAGAGCTGTCATATTTAGAAAGTATCCATGTGTTCTATGTTTTCCATATATATTTCTATTTCTTGCAGAATTGTGCTTTAGAGTGCCCACAAGCCTTACAAGAGCCCATGACTATAGAAGACAGTATAAAGATATGTTAGGTCTTTCCTCCTTTGTCTTTACAAGTGACCACTAAGGCTCCCCAGGTCATAAATTTTTTCTGATAAAAGCAGGGAGAGTAGAGTGAAAAAGCATGATAAGATATAGTCTTTAATAAAGAGCAAAGAGACTACAATGGATAAAATTGAGGGTAACAACTGTGCTTGCTAAGTGTGCTGGAAATAACTTCTCTCATTGCTGATATATTATCAATAGTATAATTCTTTGGAATTTGATAACAAAGGTATCACAGCACAGCTCTTTACACCAGCAACAGAGAGAAAAGGGGAATTTTCCATAAATGAGTTCCTGCAAAACAAAAATCAGGCAGTGTCCCACCCAGAGGTTGATACTGCTGTAAGAATCCCTACAGATAGTTCACGTGATTTCTGAGTTCTACTCAACCCAAAATCTTCCTACTCCAAATCCCAAGCTCCAATGTTGTTATTTATAATCCCGAAGGCTTTGAAATTATAGAGGAACCTAATATGATCTCATGATCAGTTCCTCACTAGATGTTCTTACAAAATTATATTGCCAGCCCACAATTACAAGTTCTGCTGCTATTATCCCTTTGGCCCTGAGAAGTTTCACTCAAGTACTGTGAAAATTCACTCACCTGGTAGACCTTTGCTCCATGTTACCTATTTCTCAGTAGATGCACATGTCAGTTTTGCTCATCTGTTTATAACATGCCTTCACTTGTACAAAATTATTGTAAGTTTGCTTTTGTGATGCCTTGTCTGATACAGCAGCAAGAAGATGACTTAGGATGCTGGACATGGCAGTCGCCTCATGCTGAATGACTCATCTATGATTTTTCCCAACCAACCACCTTCCAAGATTTTTCCTTACCATTCATTATCACTTTAAGAGATGTTGTGCAGGTACATTATTAATTTCAAAACACTTTACCTTCTTCACTAATATTGTCACTATGAAATAATACTATTAATTAACATTGGTATAAATTAACTCCCTTGCATATGTCTTAGCAAAGTCAGTTCAACAGATTTGGATGAGACCATGTACCTGCAAACAATAATTAGATTCTCTGCTTGCCCCAGGAGCCAGCACTATCAGATTAATTACAGATAAGTCAGAGCCACCATGATATGCAAGCCACTGACTTGCAAACAAGGACACACTGCTTGAGATGGATTAGAATTTAAAATCCTGGTTACATCAATTGAACATGGATATCAGGCACAATTAATGGATTCAATGGGTCTGATCCCAAACCTGTAACCCTGACTTCACACTGGAAGCATACAGCTCCTTAGAAAGTGGTGCCTAAAATTGTTGATTTTCTGTTAGGAAGCAAAATGCCAGAACAGGCACATTTTATTTGTAAGCACATTTAGACAGACCTGTAGCCATTTTAATGCAAGTAAGCACTAACCTGTTACAGGTGGTCCACTAATTTCTGTCAATGCAATGTGGGAAATCAAAATTCAGACAGTGTAAGATCAAAGCTTGTTTCCAATCCAGCCTTCCTGAATGCTTCCGGCTATTCAGCATTTGCAAATTTAAAGGAGTGAGTCACTTCCCAAAACACTCTTTATGTAAAGAATGGGTTCAAATAACTGTGTGTGTCACTACGGTGTTGTCAATTACAGAGAGGCTTTATTCTCTGCCAGCTCATTTCTGTCCCAGAAAGTAGGGTTTGTGCAGAACCATGATCCAGATATTTTCCCAGGAAACCAACATTTTGAACTCCAGAAGAAGCTGAACTTCACCATAGAAACATAGAATCATTAAG